>JAOBRB020235874.1:0-11775 GCA_027575285.2 Zoanthus pulchellus
TCATTTACCTACCCCGGAAGGATGGAAAGCTGAGTTGACTTAAGCGGAAAAGAAGGTCACACAAATATTCGAATTTCGGCAAAGTGCCAGGCATCGAACTCAGGACCTTGTGGTTGTAAAGCAGAGATCTTACCAACTGCGCCAACCACGTCCGTCTAATCCAGTAATGAAGAGTTTAGTAACTACTGTCTTACTTGCTCCCTCTCCCTCTCTTGCAGACTTGCAGTTCACATAAAATATCCTGGGTATGTTGACGTTTACTGCATGAAGGTCTGACCCAACCATAGCCCACAGTTTGAACACACCCGGAGCATCTGTTTCCGCAATCTGCAAAAGTAGTAACAAAGGGTTAAGTATTTAACACACGTTCTTCTTTCTAGCTCCACAGAGCAGGATTTAAGTTGTAATTTGGGGATTATCAAGTTTTATCCTTTGAAAATCCAAACAGTATTTCTAAAAAATGGTCCATCTTTCATTTGAAAACAAACTACTACTAGACTTTTTAATTAACCAAGAGTTAAATTCAACCAGCAGTTGGGCACTGAAAGACTTTCCCAGTTGTGTCTGAGCATCTGATGAAGTATTTCAGATAAAGTTGGTGCTTATAAATAAGAAGCCTTCACTGTTTTCTTAAAGAAGTTCTCAAGTTGACACTTATTACACTTTGGTTATTCTCATTAACTTAGTGGTGGAATTCTGAGATAACGACGGGAAAATGAAATGTATAAAATGTTTCAAACACTTATTATTTTTAATTTTTTGTCAATTTTTTTAATTACCACCTTGTCTTTTAGAACAATTTCACGCATTAACTAAACGTGCAAAACGGACGCGATTCGTGCAAAGATATTCACTTGAAGAACTTGTGATTATGCTAATTAGTAGAGACTATAGTAATTAAATTTTCGCATTGCTTACTCACTTCGCCTTGAGAATGGTGTCATGATGACGCCAAAACAAGGGGCTTAATGTTAATAAAAAATCGTTTTTGGTCCAAAACTATCGTACTCCACACTCAAAAAAACAATACTTATTTTGTTTTTCCAGTATGGGTTAAAAGACGAATTTGATTTTGAAGGATTGCAGTTAGCTCTTACATACAGATATCAGAAATTCTGGAGGAAGGTATGGAAAGGTACCTTCACTTTTTCTCTAAAAATCCTAATTAATAATCAATTTTTAAGGTATTTGTTTGACTGATAGATGGTTTCAGCCAAGCTCGTTCTTACCTGAATGATTTGCCAAGGTGTATTTAACAAAGTTTGTTGAAGTTTTCTCATGAATGATGACAGACCAGTCAATGATCTTGCTTGAGATGTCAATGTCGACATACCCATACTCTCTGCTTCCTTGCGTAACTTCTTCCTCTCTGCACGCTGTTTGGATTGATATTCCCATTTCTTCTTTTGGAATTCTACCCATTTCTTTCTTTCTTCCTACACCAAAAGGATGTGGAATAGGATATGGGCTTAGCATTTTCTAAACACAAAACATCTTTACTTTAAAATACAAGCTATCTATAAGTTTGTCATAGATCATTTGTTATGCCAAGGCAATAGCAATTACCTGTAAGCAAGGCTCAAGTTTTTGTTTTTGCTGTGGAGCCAGCTGCCAACTCAGTTAACACATCACTTATACAAGAAGATCATAAATTGAAGTGTTACTTTGTATGCAAGAAAACTCTTTACTAAAATTAGAGGGAAAGAAACAGCACGAGAAAGACCACCAATAGCATTCCAATGCGATTCCCACTTAATTTTTCATTAGCAATATTAAAACCAAAACCAAATTTATTTTCTTGGCTAAACCAACGTTTTCCGGCATTCAAAATTCCTGACGGATTATAATTTATCTGACCAGCTATTAGTAACAATGATTACATAAAATAACAATAATAAAAATATCACTTTTATATATGAGCCATATCTTCTCTATCTTTTGAATGGGCAATGAAGCATCTTCTGAAAACAACATAGTTTGTAGTCAGCAGATAAACCTATTGTAAGCACGGCCAAAAAAATGTAAATTTCCTGTGATTAGCAGAGCTGTACATGTGGTGCAGCGTGGTGGTACATTTGTTGTAGCAGTAATGATTCAATAGGAACAATTGCCAATGCTTATTTCAGATCCCGTTTGTATCTCACTGGTTGTATTATTTATTATGTAACAAATTCACATCAGCTCGCAGCACTTAAATTTCTATTAGAAACTTCTATCATAAGAAATATTAGTGTTTTGGATGTCTATTAAACAGTTACCTTTGTTTCTCCAACTGGAGGTGGACTGCCTAGAACTTCCCTCCATGACTGGTTCAGTCGAATTTCCTCCTTTTCTTGATTTCCTGATACGAAACCATCAATATTTCTATATTTTCTCTTCACTGCCACAGGTTTTCCTGCCAGGGGAGTGCTTTTTCTTCCAGCGATATCTTCAATATCATTGATCTGATTAGAGTTGTCTAGGGCTGTTTCTCCATTTGCAGAGTCATATATTGTGGGCTAAACAAGGGAAATGTGAAGAATTTAATTTCTGTTAACCAACGAGAAAGTGTTGGTTATTTTCGTCAATTAAATAAGATAATATAAGACCCGCACTCATCACCGCCTCAAAGTACAGAGGCAGCGCAGCTCAACGAGGTCGGACCGAAACCATATAAAGGCGCACCTGGCTGCCGCTATACATGCGTGACCTCGGAGCACAGCATCAAGGAGGGAGGAAAACCGGAGTAACCGGAGAAAAACCCGCCCCCATGCAGACCCCGGGAGTCGATCCCGGGTCGTAGAGGTGGGAAGCGCGAAAGATGACCACTACGCCAACCTGACTCCCCATTAAGGTGCCTGTGACACGAAAAAAATTTTAATCTTGAAAAAAATGTTTTATGTCTATGTTGTTAAATCTGAATTTTAGCTGGCATAAACATTTGTTTACATCAAAAATTGCCCTAGAAAGTCGAAAAGTCGATGTGACATTCCCGCTCGGCCGTTTTGGAGATTGTGACGTCACTAGTTGTGTCCACAGGCGGCCAAATAATGTTCAGATTCGGTCAAGAATCTAAAACGACCGTTGGAATTCCAGCACGAATGATGTAATCTTTTTGAACTATTTGATTTGGCCGCCTGTGGTACATATCTGCTGACGTCAGAACCTCAAAAATGGCCGAACGAGAATATTGCAGCGACTTTTCAACTTTCAAGATCAATTTTTGATGTAAACAAAAGTTTATACCAGCTCAAGTTCAGATTTTTGAGAACATACACATAAAACCTTTAATTTAAGGTAGAAAGGTAGAAAAATTTTGTCATCGGCACTTTAACAATTCAAGTAATTCTAAACATGACGACTTTTCCAGAGAATTAAAAGATCAATACCATCCATTTGGAAAGCATAAGCTAAACATTAATAAATTTAAGTTTTTATTAAACTAATAAAAAGGCCTAGACCGTGTATTAAACTGTGGTAAAAAATTGACCTGCATTTCTGAACACAAGGAAAATTTAGAAATCATGAGGCGAAAAACAATAAACACAAAGTGAGCACACGGTCTTATGTAATCTATAATATATACATATATGGATGGACATACAACTAGCGACAGCCAACTACTAACTCCTCCTTTTTTTAAATGATAAAACAATATTTTTTTTTTCATTCAAAAAAAAAGGGAGCAGTTACTAGTTCGCTGTCGCTAGTTGTATATTCATCCATAAACCATTTGTATAGCAAAGCGTTGTGTATCCTTTGGATCCTACTAGCTAGTGACTTCATCGTTGGAATGCCAGCCTCTTTGATGTATATATATAAATGTAATATCTATAATCTATGTTTATTTTATGTTTTAAGGCTTATAATTCAGTTCAGTTCAGTTTATTGGTTTGTTTAGCCATATTATATACATCAAATACTTAAAATAATAAAATAATTGAAAAAAGATACAAACCCAAACTACCTATATATGATTTTCGTCTGTACTAAAATAAGCGGTCAATGGATACAGCTCCAATGCAACTGATTATTCCTTTCCAAGGCTTTTTTATTGAAATAACAAAAAACATCACACCTAAACGAAACCAAAGTATACCTTAGTTTTTGGTAGTGGGCAAAACATCTCGTCTATTCTTTGTTGCTTGAAGACATCATTTTTCTCAAGAAGCTTCTTGTGCAGCCAATCGGGATGAGGACATCGTGAAACAGGGTTGCTGACCTGAGATATTGATGAATATTTTTAATTACGCTTTCTATATCTATTACTTAAGCGTACAGTCAACAACATGCTTATCAAACATTATGTATGAGGGAAAACAGAGTACCAAAGAGAGGGCGTTAAAGTAATTGATTTGTGAAATTACTAGTTTGATCGTCTTGTGTACTGATTTCAGGTAAGGTTTTTAAAGAATTTTCTGGCTGGCAGGCAAACTATAATGTTTTTGAAATACTCACCGGCGACCAAACAAGTTTTTTTAGGCAAGAAAAAGTTTTGGTTTGACTTGAAACATTGTTATTAATACTGTTTGATACCTGCTATATCCATATATTTTTTTTATAATGCTTTATTCTCAGCCCATTTTAGTTAATAACTAAAGTACACGCAGTTAACGCAGCTTTTCAAAGTCAAACTGAAGGCATGTAAAGACATCGCTGACAGCCGCTATACAACCACGCACAACCTCAGAGCACAGCACAACAGCCAGTTGTTATTAAACTGTGAGTTGGTTTTGAGGAGGGTGGAAAACTGGAGTGCCAAGAGAAAAACCCTCTGAGTCAGGCTGAGATCAATCAATAACTCACCCCACATATGACTCCTGACAGAACTCAAACCCCTGTCATAGCGGTGAAACTGGCGCGAGTGCTACAACTACTGACCCACCCTGACACACATTTACCGATTTACGGATACTCACCCCTTGCAAAGCGGCTGGAATGGTTATAATCTTTTGTATTGCACTGTTTAGACGTTCAATATAGTAGTCCCAATCAAGAATATTTCTAATGTCAAAATTTGCCATTGATGAATCCTTCAACCATTTCCGAAGATAACGTTGTTTAATGTAATCATCTGTGTGGAAGATTGCCAGAGGTATCGCTCTTTCAGTGACGGGAGATCCTTCAGGTTTCTTTGATATGATAAATTGACAACTAAGGCCTTTGTCTTTCACCATTTGGTCGCCAAGGAACTCTGCTAACCTCTTTGCTGTGCTTATGGAGGTCGATTTCTGCCCTTCATATTCCCCTAGGGTTTTGGACATACTGCGATTCTCACTAATCAAATCAAATAGCTCACTATCTGGCATGTTTTGAGCCTGAAATGCGTCAATACAAAAAACGATCTCATTATATATTTGAAACAATTATCACAAGATATTAATGACAAGGAGAAAATCGAATGAAAATCCGAGCCCCATGATTGGAGGATTCAAAAGAAGAACAGATTTGAAATATTTGTTGGCCGTTGACCATTGATGGTCTGTTTTAGGTAGACATATTCCTTGTTTGATATCAGGAAAGCTGTAATCTTTACAACTTGTAAAGTCAGCCGGACGTAGACTAATTAAATGACGATATCAATTCAAAATAAAAAGAACGATAAAACTTAAGACATGTACAAAAGCGTGTTTGATATCGATAATGATAATAATGATGATGATGATGATAATAATAATTATAATAATAATAATAATAATATTAAAACACAAACTTTAAAGATCAAGAATGGCAAATCAAAAATATGAAAAAATCAAAATTACATCAATTGAAATCATGATTTTTTAAAAAATAAAAAGATTTATCTGTTCATGTATTAAAACATAAAATTAATTTAAAAGCTGTTATGAAAATGTTTGGTTCTAGATTTGAATAATGGCATTTTTGGGGGGGATCCGTAAAGGGTAAAGTTTTTGCTAATTGGCGTTGACTGCACACAGTTAAAAAAGGTTTGGTGATGTAAATTACAACAGCAAATTGACAAATGAAGTATCACATCTAGAACGAAAGGCATTATAACTATGCACACAACATGAAACAAAGAAACAATGTAAGTTTACCAATTTTTCTATTATGTTTAATCTAACATCTTTGCCCTAAAGAACTAGGCCAAAACCCAACATTGGCTTTTAAATTGAAACCCTTACCATTAAGCAACGGTACATACAAACATCAAACAACACAATTAAGTTCTTACAACATCGAATAATAAATTATGCATAACCGATGCAAACTTTAATTGAACTACAGTATCAAAAATAATAGGTACCTAAATATTACTACACGTAATACAGAAACGGCAAATTTGAGAAAACGTATTTCAAATCTTCTAATTATTTTATAACGTAATACAGAAATGGAAAATTTGAGAAAACGTTTTTCAAATCTTTCAAACAGTAGAATGAGCTAAATGTCAATAATTGACAAATCATACCTTGCTGCAAAGAACATCCAGCCAATAGTTTGCTACTTGACCAACTGATTGATACACTTCTTCCAGATTGTTCCCGTGCAAGAAAGATTCAAATACAGAGGACTGGAAAATCTTGATCAACTGCAGCTCTCCTCTGCGCTTCACCTCAAATCCCTTTAGTTCAGCAAGGAAGCCATCTTCATTGAACACTGCATACCTATACACAAATAACGGGTTAGATATGGTGTCGGTGTTTCAGCATTTCAAAAAACTAAACTACTGCCAAATCTGGCAAGAGAATACTACAAAAATCAAGCAATGAGCCCCGCACTTCCATGGTAACAGATACTGACTGGTTATCAACTCGAAATTCCCATAAAGGAAGTTTTTGCAAAGAAAACGATTGGATTATTTCTTCTTAAATTTATACTGTGCTAAATATCATGTTTAATGGAAAATTGCTTGGTTCAAACTTTCAAATATGTATTTATTTATTAATTTAATTATATATTTTTGCTGTTTCATCATTTTCTTCTTGATTCCTTATCAGCGATTCTATGAAACAGAGTTTAATACAGATAAGGCAGCTTAAATGTCATAAGCCGATGACTTCTATTTTAGGCTGCCTTACCGTCAGAATAAAAAATTATGTAAAATTATTGACATTTTTTACTGTATTATTGTTTATCTTTCTTGTATAAAGTGAAATCTGTAAATTATTTATATTCCTTTGCAACTTTGTAAATTGGATAATATTCTGATGGGTTAAAATAAAATATATATTGATTGATATTGATTGAAATAAACCATGATTTGATCATATCCTTTTTTTTGTAAAATCCAATCCCCTTATCTTATAAGGTTAGCTAATCGAGAATAAACGTAACAACAAAAACAAAATTAATCAATTACTAGAGATTTAGATAAAGGTTAAACAAACAACTCGACTGGATGAGTCAAAACATTCACTTGTTGAGAACAAACTTCTCGGTCAATGCAAGCCCCAATGAAATTCCCATCTAGGATGGAAAAAAAAATCAAGCAATTACCTTTTCTTCAATTTCTTTCCCTCTTCCTTGGCTGCAGGTAGTATCATTGCCTTGTATGGACCGTCAACCTACACAAAATATCAGGGATATTTTGTATATTGTGGTATCGTTATAAAAACACAGTTTATAGACCTTTAAATGAAAATCCTGAAGTTTCCAGAGTTTAATCTACTTTTTTCAAAGTGTGTCTAAAGACAAAAGGCTTTCAAATTTAGACTTTGAAGCATTCGACATAAATCTAATATACTACTACTAATAATAATTCTAACATCTGGTACTCACTTCAAAGAAGATAGAGTTTTCACTTCTTGTCTTGTAAATGAGATTCTCTGCATCAACAAGCTCCTGATATTGGTCATTTGTGTAATGAGTCTGAAGAGCAAAAATCACTATTTTATTCAAGCAATAGTGTTGTAAAAGAGCAGGCACTTTAATTAGCACCTGAACACCTCTATCTCTATTTTAATTTGTTTTAGCAACATATTTACAGGGCTCGAAAATTATGTCCAATGCCTCCTAGCCATGGGCTAGTAAGTACAGAAATGTACTAGCCCCAATCTTACATCGCTAGCCCAATATAATTTTAGTGTTTACACAAGAATGGCCAGTGGATGAACAATCGTTAACGTTCTGGTTCACTTTAAAAACATACTAATAATTCAAATATAAACAACAAGATATGTCAATATCTGTTCAATATAAAGCTGCTTCCATAATCTAGTAAGAGTTTCTATAATACTGAAAGCTAATGCACTGTGTATTAAAATATTTACTTAATTAAGTCACTATAGGAGACTTCTGTTAGGTAAAGTAATGATTTTTCTTAATTTTCTTCGAAAAAAAGTTGTTAAAAATAACATTAAAATACTTGCTAACCCAACGGGCACAAATACTCGCAAAACTGCTGGATGACCTAAAAAATTACTAGCCCCGGACGTCGGGCTAGTGGATTTTTCAAGCCCTGATTTAAAGAAAGACAATCTGAGTCTTTATCTATCTTATGTGCTAGTCATGTTTCCCAATGACAATGGAGACCCATGCAATCAATTGGATATGGATAAAAGAGGCCGTGTACGTAATAGCCTTTGATGACCAAACCATTCCTGACATGTAGACATTGTCACTGACTAATTTACCTGATCGAATGTTTGAGATGACAGCTTATCCAAACAGAAGTGAATGAATGACAAGGGGGAAACGAGGATGATCAAAACAGACATTTGCAAATGGTGAAGGAGAGCAAAAGTGTTGGTTTGAGAAAAAGGATTGAATAAGATGGAAGTGGGAATTGGACAGCTTGCTATTAAAGTGGAGTAAATCTGGCCACCTCTGTTGACAGGGGTGAACCCAAAACTGGATTGATTGATTGATTGATTGGTTGATTGGTTGATTGATTGATTGATTGATTGATATGACCGTTCAGGGCTCGAAATTAAAAATTATTTCCTGGTTGCATTTTTGCGACAGAATTGAAAAGAAGTCTAAGGTAGAAATTTCTGGCGTTTTTTTATTAGTTTATTAGATGTAAATTGGTAGCAAAATTGCTATCATTGTTGAAGTTTTAGTCGCAGCTCTCTAACAATAACTAATATTAGTATTTTCCAACATAAGGGCTATTACACATAGCACAATCTGACTGGCTCCCTAACCTAAGGCTATTCGTGATAGTCCAAGGTTACGAGTTTGCGAAAACAATGGCGGCTCATTCGCATTTTGTGCAAGTGTCAAATGATTATTTACAAGAACTTCTACTTCTAGATGCTGATAGTTCAATACCCAAGAAGACAAAAAAAAAGCTACTAAGTATGGAATGAAAATATCCAATGGTAAATTACAAGCATTAGAAAACAGACATATTACTATTGTTTCATAGATTTTTTTAAGGACACAAACGAGAGTTGAAAAATTCACTCGTTTAGCATCTCCAAATCAGCAAGTATTTATATTCAATTTTGGCTCAATATGTTGGAAAATACTAAAACAATTAGACCTCTTGGCCTCATGGACTACAAGCAATAGCCTATTCGGCCTTTGGCCTTACGGGCTATTGCCTTACAGCCCATGCGGCCTTGAGGTCTAATTGTTAATTATCACTGACTGATTTACCTTCACCATGATGTTAAGCATTGCTCCTGGGTAGGATATTGCAACTTTGCTCTTCTTTGGGTTGGTTGTGGTGATCTAAAGTCAGATTCAAGAAAGGCTTTTAATAAAATAATTTGAACAGCACAGGTGTCTCAACTAGTATATAAGTGTGTTTTCATGGCACAATGAAGCACAAAAATGGTGTGAACAATATTGTTTAATGTCTCAAAGATGTGAGAATTTACAGTTTATATAAAGAAATAACGATATATGTACTAGCTTCAAATAATTTTATTGTCTTTCTCTTTATTAAAATTTTAAAGGTAAACTGAACCTTAAACTGACTTTTTATCAGTCTTTTATGCTGTTACCTGAGCAGTTAACCATTTCAGTCCCAGTTGAAATATTAAGTTCTCCCAACTTGAGCCCATATGTTTCATTGAACATGTTTGAGAGAATTTCACTTTTAATCTTCTATAGTTTGCGTTGTTTGATCAATTCTCATTTTCTCATTACCAAATGTCTTATTTTGCATTTTTTATTTAAGGAGAAGTTGATTGTTGACGACCTATTGGGAGTGAAAGGGTTAAAAACAATATGATGTTTTGCAATATGTGATGTTAGCGATTGTTTATGACGTTGGTTGCAATATAAAAATGATTAAAAAGAAGAAAAAACATGGTTACTGTGCGGCTTTTAGCTTCTTTTTCTAAAGAAATGAAACTTTGGAAAACCTGTATTGCCCAAAAAATGTCACATTTCAAGCGAACGGACATATTTATGCTATGAATATCGTAACCTATGTTATATTACACCCCTGACAAGCTCATTTGCGACCACAGAATCAAATATTTTTTTGAGAGTTTTCTATATTTCTATATTTAATTTCTCAATCTGATTTGGCTAATTTGATAAAATAGCTGCACAGAGTTAATCTACTGTACAAATAGATTCAAACAAAAATAGATTAGTTTTAGCATTCAGTTCTCCTTTAAGATTTTCACAAAAATTCTCAAGCAAGTGAAAACCCTAGCTTGTGCCCCACTGATCTACAATCTAACTCACCCAAAACGTTAGCATCAGTTTTTACCAAGGTATGATGGCAAAAAGAACATTAATTTTTTTTTCTTAATTATAACACGACTTTGAATTTGATGCTAAAACGTTTTGGTCATTCAATGTTTCAACCTCTACAGTACAACAAAGTAAATAAATAAATAAATAAATAAATAAATAGACTTTATTTAAGGAGGGTGACACGATTAACCCAGTGAGTTATCAATACAATACAATACAATAAACTTTATTTAAGGAGGGTGACACGATTAACCCAGTGAGTTATCTAACACGTGGCCCTCCACCACTCTAAGGTGGACAGAGACCTTTCACATGACAGACACACAGACACACATACACAGAAGTCCCTGAGGACCTACGGTTTAACGTCCTTATCCGAGAAGACGCGAAAGTCTAACCGTTTGCAGATGTTAGTGCAAAGGCAGCACTTTCTCCTCAATTATTTTAAGACCCTGAGTGTTGGTCCGACTGGGAATTGAACCCGAGCCTTCTGCATTATAGACTGGCGTTTTACCAACTAGGCTAATGAGAGGTTAACTGAAAGTTTTAATGGACAATATAATATAAACCTGAAAATTCTCGGGAAAACTTGCTGGTAATATACACCAGATTCCATCTGTGTCAAGCTCCAGTGGTCTCCTGTAACAAAATAAAGAATGTAAACAAGCTGCTTTAACAAAAAAAACCCAGACAAACAAACAATCTGAAGCTTCCCACATAAAAATATCAAAAACAGTAAAAGCTGGAATAACAATAAGTACATAGTTTTATTAGTTGTTTCATGTTATAAGAGCAGATTATAGTGAGTGTAAGTACTTAGTACTAGCTTACATGTGATATCTATACTGGTGAGATTAGGTTGATATTAGTTGATCAATGTGACCTTAGTACCCATTATGGTGAGTGTAAGTACTTAGTACTAGCACACATGTGATATCTATACTGGTGGGATTAGGTTGATATTAGTTGATCAATGTGATCTTAGTACCCATTATAGTGAGTGTAAGTACTTAGTACTAGCACACATGTGATATCTATACTGGTGAGATTAGGTTGATATTAGTTGACAAACGTGACCTTAGTACATACCCATTAAAGTGACTGTAAGTACTTAGTACTAGCACACATGTGATATCTATACTGGTGGGATTAGGTTGATATTAGTTGATCAAT
>JAOBRB020235955.1:0-11774 GCA_027575285.2 Zoanthus pulchellus
TCGACTTTCACGCCAAGATCTGAGCCGTCGAGCGATTAAACATTAGCCTCTGGCTAGGAAGAATGGGCAACCACTTCATTCGCAACTGACGTTAAATAAAGTATTTATTTATTTATTTATTTATTTATTTTTTTATTTATTTTTTTATTTATTTATTTATATTTATTTATTTTATTTCAAACATCACAATAGCTCTTTTTATACTAGAGGACGCATTATCCGTCCAGACGGATTATACGTCCCTGATCTTATACGTCTGGTGTAAAGATAGGACGAATAAGGTCACGGCGAACTATGAGAGACGAACATGCAAAATATTGCGTGTTGCCAAATAAAAACGAATGGAAACTGGTATCCTTGTAACACGGTCTCAGTTTTTAGTGATCTTGGTCTGCTTCGTCTTTACACACACAGACGAATTATTCGTCCAGACGAACTATCTTGCTTAGTTCGTCGTTGGAGACAAATTTTGAAAACAACTTCGTTCAGAAGGATAATGCGTCTTGTGCCCGTCTTTATACTAGAGACGTATAACGAGATGAACTACAAAAGTTTGCCCAAGTTCGTCCAAACGGATAATGCGTCTGTAGTATAAAAACGGCCAATAGGAAGTTCGGTGTTATCAGCACAGAGTCCAATGCTATCAAAACATTTACTCTCCAAGTCTAGTTGATGGCGCAACGTAAACGTTTGCTATATTACGTTAATGCTCCAGTCTCTTTTCGCTTTAGAGTTTCATGTTTGTGATTCAATTAAGCCTCATCTTTTTAAAATCCTTCTGTCTAGTCTTCTATGTTTCACTTAAATCCTCGTTTTCATAAGTCTTCTCCATCATCAATCTTTTATAGTCTATCTAGAGAATATAAACTTTATTAAATCTCCAATAAAATGGCTTTTCAGAAGTAATTTACAATATAAAAACTAACTAATAAATTACTACTAAAATATGAATAAAATCAAGTGAAATAATGACTATTGTTCAAGAAGTGATAGCTTGTAAAGTCTTTTAAAACTGTTTAGGTTGTTTAAATTAATCAGATCTCGAGAACTGAAGGCTGCTCCAAATGGACGTTGCGCGGTACACAAAGCTTTTTTGACTTACAGCTGTTTTACAAAGTGGGATCTCCAGTTTATCCTTATTACGTGTATTTCGTGAGTGGATCTTTGATCGTAAAGTGAATTGGTCACATAAATATTCAGGTGCATCATGTTTCAATGAGTCCCTCCGCTCATAATCCCACCATCAAGTGTTCCCTACAGAAGAGTGGAGTTCAAATAGCTATAAAATATGCGTTACATTATTACTAATAAGCTATTAATTTCTATATGATAGCAGTAATACATGAAATCAAATGAGGAAATGTTTGCTTACTAGAAGTAACAATGCATTTATTATGAAATTTGATTTTTAGTCTCTTTTTTTGAAAGTTTTCCATGAATAAGATACATGGAACCAAAAACGGACCACCTGTTTTTTTCTTTTTCTTCAGGTACATGACAAACATGCAATATCTTAGCCTTGCTTACTGTCACCATTTTACCAACAAAGGACTTAGTTACATGGCTCACGGTAAAGGCTGCCATAAGATTGTGTTTCTGGATGTATCAGGTTGTGAACAGGTTAGTAATGTCTTACCACCTTATTTTATGCACGTCCTAGCTTGTGTTTGTCATGTTGGATAGTTCGTGCGTTTTCATTGGTCGACAAGTTTGTTTTTGTCATGGTAATAAAATAGGGTTGGTAGAACGTGCATTTTGATTGGTTAACAAATGTGTTTAAGTCATACGATATTACGTGCGTTTTTCATCGCCATTTTTTTTCTACGGCGTCAACTATTTCACTAACAGCGTTCTCGCCAGGGCAAAACAGAAGGCGCAGGGCCCTCCTGTTTTTCCAGTATCCTTCTGTTTTATTCCGATTCTACTTCTATTTTGCACTGTAGATAGTTCAAAATGAGATTGAAAGGCGTAATTTTTTTCAACCGTCAGCGGAAGCTGACAGTTTCTATGGTGATTTCACTGTTGCATCGACATACTACAATAGTGTAAATCTATTTTAGTTTAAAAGTTATATTTTAGAATTTATTGTTTTTAGTTTTGTAATTCCTGAAAAGGAATAAACTCAAAATTATGACCCAAAGCCAAGATATGTCTATTTCTATTGTTAAATAAAATTATGTAAATTAGGCGCCCTAATGTGTTCCAGTCCTGGCGAGAAGACTGACTACTCCTCGTTTTTTGGTTAGGCTATGAAGGAACCGAGAACATGTTATATATTTTGATTAGAGACCTCTGCTACGTATAAAGACACTTCCAAGTTAAAACTTTATGATCTTTGCTGTAAACGGTGTATGAAGGTTTTAGTGATAACCTTTGGTAGAGGAAAGTAAACTGCTATTAGAAAGAGCTAAGCCATGAACCGTCATCGTGTTACACTGTTTACAGTAATGATCACATAATCTTCAACGTTGAGGCATCTAAATTGTGAGGCTACTTCTGTATGGGTATTCTTTTAATCCATGTACCTTAATAGCTAGGTACCTGAGATACAAGTACTTATGTAGCAATAATCTAGAATAAAAGCCTGACTTTCCTATGGGTTTGCCTTTAACTTATGTACCTTAAAAATAGGTATCTATAAGATCCTAGAGTTCATAATAATCCTGATAGGTAATACATATACTTTCAAAGTAAGGTACCTAAGATTAAGTAACTATGCAGTAAAGTATCATTCCTTCATGTTCTCCTTAAACCGAGTTTCGATGTGAACACCGATGTACCGAAAGTATATTTTTTAGATAATGGTCATAAAGATATTATAAATGCTTTTGCTAAATGTCTTTTAATTATTCTAATTTTCATTTGTTTTACAACTCCAGATAACCACTGAAGGCTACAGATATATTTCAGTTGGTTGCATGAACCTTAACACCATTGTGTTAAATGATCTTCCTGGTCTAAGAGACGAGTGTGTTCAGGTATTGAAAATGTTCAAATCCCCGGTAGATACCGGGATTAAATCTGCAATTTTGTTCTAGAAGATTATCAGTATTCTTGAAGATTATCAGTATAACTTCTTCCAACTACGCCATGAGATGATACATATATTTGTTTTCCTTATCTATCCCCGGAAATAAACACCATAAATTCTACTTGAAACCTACAGAATCGAGCTTTGCGTATTATCTTCTCTGAAAAAACATACGCGGCTGCCCTGGAATCCTCTGATTTAACAACGATTCATGACCGACGCCAGACCGCACTGACTGAGCGGCTTTTTAGCGACATTGTCTCCAACAAAGAGCATGCGCTGCACAGTCTCAATCCCAAGGAGAACTGTGCCCGACTTTCAAGGTTTTAACGTGCCCATCTGCAAAACGAACCTTTTTAAAAACAGTTTTATGATGTGCAACTCATTCAAATGCTTTGAAAGTAAATGGTTTTGATTTTGTAAATAGTTTTCCTTTTACTGTTATTGTATTTTACAGAAATTAGTATTTTTTCGAATTGTATTTGTAAAATCTACTGTTATTCAGCCTATGACTGCAAATTTTGGGTTATTAACTGAAACCACTTTGACTTTGACTAATCTTATTTATAAGAGTGAGCAAGTTAACTCTTTGTAGAATGTAAAGAGCTTTGAGGAACATTTCAATCTTAGGGACGTTGTGAAAATCAAACGTTTGCACAGCTCTCTTATGTTTCGTTTCCTCAGTGAACTAGGTTTGAAACCAGAAGTTTGAGGTCGCCTTAACTCGTGTGGAACATTATTTGAATCCAGCAACTTAAACGTTTCACCTTTCCTTAAAAAAACTTAAGTTTTAAATTCTGCTACACTAAATGTATCGTTTTAACTTGTAACTGCATTATCTCCTGTTTTACAGAGTTTAACATCGGAAGTGCGATCACTTCGGAGTGTTTCTGTTCTGAACTCGCCTTTTCTTTCGGATGCTGCTTTCAAGAGCGTGGCTGCCTCACGGCGACTTCACAAGATTAGAGTTGAAGGTAAACAATCTGAATAAAATTAGTTATTTTAAATAGAGAGCAAGTGCTGCGAGTGCACTATTCTATTATAAAGACAATTTACTGTTCTCTTTTGGAAATTCAATATATTTTTACGTTATTTTAAAGGGGGAAGAGTAATTTTAGAATGTTGTTGATAATTCTTCAACTATCAACTAGAACAGAGTTTTTTTTAACTCCATTATAAAAGAATCACCAACATTCTGGAGGTGAAACCATATTGAAACTGACTATATAGCTATTTTCGGCTTTAAATGGATGGTTTCCAGCCAGTTTACTCTAGGGTCGGGTATACAGATGGGAGTGTTTGGTGAGGACTTTATCTTGACTTTAAAGAAAACTAAAAATTGCCTCTCAAAATATGGACACGATTGTGGTAAATATGGTTCAAATTTGGCTAGACTGTGCTACTAACCTCTTAAAAATGTCATATGATAAACAATCTATTAACCCAGCTTGCTCAGTCTGTATGTAAAAATACCAGAACTCGGTGTTTTTTATACAAACCTCGCTATGCTCAATCCGTGTTTTCAAGCCCTCGGGTGTAACATTTCTCCATACAGACCATCACCGTCATCTTTATAAAAGGCATCGTGAATAGCGATTTAAAGACCGAAATTGACCAATGAGCACCTTAAAGGACAAGTTATAGTAGTACTCAGGCCTTTAACAGTTTGTGCATCCTTTTTGTCCTCCAGGCAACAACCGCATTACTGATGCATCCGTCAAGGCGCTGGCAAAAGGTTGCCCCATGCTGGAACATATTTATTTTGCAGATTGTCCTCGCCTGACAGACTTATCGCTCAAGGCTATGGCAACAAACAAACACATCACAGTGCTGAATGTTGCTGACTGTGTCAGGTATTAATGTACGGTACTAAAGCTAGGGTTTAGGGAGTTCCTAATTTTAAGCGATAGGGTGATTTCTATTGTCTTGCACATTTAGCTTAATTAGGCATAAAAAATTGTCTTTATTCTATATACTATGTTAAAACATGGAAATCAAAAGGGAAGTTTAGATCTGCTGATAGACAGCCCTCCAGGCTGCGACCCTTTTGGTCGACATGGCAAGTAGATTAAATAATGGGTGACCAAAACTGTCAGAATGGTTGCCGTGGTGAGTAGATCAAATAATGGGTGACCAAAACTGTCAGAATGGTTGCCGTGGTGAGTAGATTAAATAATGGGTGACCAAAACTGTCAGAATGGTTGCCGTGGTGAGTAGATTAAATAATGGGTGACAAAAACTGTCAGAATGGTTGCCATGGTGAGTAGATTAAATAATGGGTGACAAAAACTGTCAGAATGGTTGCCATGGTGAGTAGATTAAATAATGGGTGACAAAAACTGTCAGAACGGTCGCCGATTGCCAGCCTCCTTTTTTGCCATTAGATCGTTTTTAGATGGATTCCAGACTTGTAAAATATAAGTCAAAACGAGAAGCCATTCCATTTTTGATTTTGTTTAATATTTCGGCTGTCATCCGACAGCCATCTTCTGAAGATTAATGTATTAATTCCAGACTTACGATTATACGATTAAAAACGTAACGAAAACAGTTACTTCTAAAAAATATGGCGACCGAATTAATATCCTTAGCAACCCTTTAAAAATGTACGGCCACCAATAGGCGACTTACAAAATAACTAAGCTTGGAACACTGGTAGAATCAACGTCCTTACATTTAGTGGTCGAGTGGTACAAAAATAGACCAGTTTCCCATTCCCAGTTGCCGCTGATTTAAATGACTGCAGATTCCTTTTGCACAGTGGTAGCCTCAATATGAAGTCAAATATTTCTAAATACCAATGTAGTCTTACACTTCTCACACCTGCGTGTATTGTTGAAGGTGTGACCTCTCGTTCTCTCACACTAATATTTTTGAATATTTAACAACAAAACTAGGCTAACACTGTGCAAAAGGAATCTGCAGGCATTTAAATCAGTGGCAACTAGGAATGGGAAACTGGTCTATTATACTTCTCCAGGTTATGTTTCCTCCTTTTTATATAGGAACTTTACAACCTCGTATCCAGGGTCTTTTCGGGACCACCCAAAGACCCTGGGCACGAGGTTGGGAACTTTATAAGGCCTCTTGAAGTTCTATAGCGGGACGGTTGCGCAGTTGGTAAGATTTTTGCTTTCAAACTCAAAACTTAGCTCTACAGCACTATAAAGATTTGTTTGACTTTCTTTCGGTCAAAGCTGAAGAAATATAGGAGAGGTAAATAAAAGTTGGTGGTTGGATTGGAGAGTGGGTGAAGGAATTTCCCCAAAGTTAAAATTAGCGGTCTTTTTAACACTGCTCTTAAAAAACGTAACCGGTTTGAAAAATTTGATCTAGCTTCAACAATTAAAACTGGTTTGAAATTTTCAATCTAAAAAGCAAGTTTAAACCACAACATATATAGGTCTGACATTTACAATGTTTACCTTATTTAATATTATTTCTATGAAAGCACAATTGTCATTAAAATCAACTGGTTCTTACTCAATAGGATACAAGATACAGGCGTACGTCAAATTGTTGAGGGCCCCTCCGGCGCGAAACTCAGAGAACTCAACCTTACCAACTGCGTGCGAGTTAGTGACGTCACTCTGCTTAGGATTGCACAGCGGTATGTGTCTCAAATTCTAACCTCATAAATTATGCAGTTTGGTATATGTTTTGGATCCGCGGTTAGGCTACTAATTTGAACACGTTGACTTGCATACAGTTTCTGCTCTTAACCCTAATTTGTCTGGCCTTTATCACTGTAGAATTAACTCCAACATGGTTAATATGACTGATTTGACACCTGTCAGTTGGAATTCATACTTATAGTTTGAACTGAAGTTCGCTTAAAATACAAATGCTTACCAGAAGGAAGTGAATATGTGCCGATATAATTGATCAATCTGGCTCATTAGTTTACAATCTATGCTAGCAAATAAGCAAGATTACAGTTTTAATTTAAAATTTGAAAACGTTGGTCAAGCGAACAAATTTTAGTTTAGTCATGTAGTTTCTAAGAAAACATATCGGTATCAGGTGATTTATCAAGGTTTGTGCTTATAAAGCGAAGAATACACTGGAAAAAAAAGGGAAATTTAAAGGTGGAATTTTCTGAACACCGCGGCGTTTCTAGTTGTTTTGTGTACAATATTAACGAATTAGAGACTGGTGTGAGTGTTTTGTTTTTATAGACGCATGCAATATTCATATTATAAACAAGAGAATACAGAATTTGATTTATAACATATTTAAGATTATTTGTTGTTAAGACTAGAGCTGGGCTGTGACGTTCTCAAATTTATGTTTTGACCAATTGCAAGCTTGGATTTTGGGCTCTATACGAAGGTTACATGTTAAACATATAATATTATATCTAGCCGTATCATATAATATATTTTAGTATGATATCATATTTTATATCTATTATTATATCTTATTATATATCTACTATTGTATCTAATTATACTATATCAAGTAAAACATTAAACCTGTGTGTAACAGGACTCCTTAAGAATTGTATATGTGTGTCAGGTTTTGGTTTTAAGTTTATTGTCCATTTTGTCCAAAGGTGCTACAACCTTGTTTATGCCAGTTTTTGTTACTGTGAGCATGTTACCGATGCGGGCGTGGAATTGCTAGGAACTCTCACATCTTTGACGTCATTAGACCTATCAGGTTGTAACGTACAGGATCAAGGTGTAGCCGCTCTAGGCAACAATTATAGGTGAGGTGAAAAATTACGAGACATTGCCGGATTTCATACCTGAGTACAAGCCCCTTAATTCTCATACGCACAAAATATGACTAGTATGTAAAGAAAGACCACACTATAAATAGCAAAATCCCAATGTTTGATGTTAAGTGGATGAACAGTTAACGAAATACAGCTGTTTTAAAATACAAGAATTACTAAAGAAATTTATGGCGTCCGGACGCTGTGTGAAGTATTTTAAGACATCCGTATTTCGTTAACTGTTAATCCGTTAAACATCAAACTTTGGGATTTTGCTATTCGTAGTGTGGTCTTTCCTTTTATACCAGTCATATTTTGTAAGTATGAGAATTAAGGGACTTGTACTCAGGCTCTCCCGGTATGAAACCCGGCAATACAGTCTCAACATAGATCTCTGTTCTCCTGCCAGAAAGTTTCTGCCTTAACTCTTCTGATTTTTTTTTTGCTTTCTTACAAGATCCAGATCCAGATACATAAATGTTTACACAACCTTATTGTTAATATTATGAACATTATTATTAGTATTATTGTTAGTATTATTGTTATTATTATGATTATTTTTATTATTATTATTATTATGACTGAAAACTAATCGTCATTTTGTAAATGTTTTAGGTTAAGGGACATTGCCCTCTCTGAGTGTGTCAACATTACAGATCTCGGATTACAGGCAAGTTGCTGGCTTCTACTCATTTGGCGTAAATAAATGCGATTGCTTGATGATAAGTCATGGTTCATACAATGTTGAATTTGATTTTTCCTTGAAAAGTCCTTGAATGTAAGACAAAAGTCCTTGTTACACGATTAATTGTGCTTGATTTACGTCATTGAAATGTTTTGATAAGATTTTTTTGCTGAAAGGATGTTCGCCGTTTAAATTTCAATATGGCGTTCAAAGCCTCGCTTTGATAAATGAAATTTTTAGAGGAGACCTGAGACCGAGTGTTGCACAATCCTCGAGAAGATTCATATTTCCATGTGTGCTATTGTCTTTGAAAATTAAAAAAATCTTCGGAAAAGTCCTTGAAAAAGCCTTGATTTTGTGTTTAAAAATGTACGAACCATTTAAGTTGTGTATTTGTGTGTTAGAAAAACAATCAATTGGAGGTAGTTTTTGGCATCCCATATTTTTATTGCAGATATTAATTTTATCTACTTCAATTATTTTCTGTAGAAAATGTGCCAACGATGCCGAAATCTGGAGAATCTTGACATATCGCATTGCAAGGTAAAATATAAGTATTCGAATTGATTCTATTTTGTTAGCTATTTTCATTATCTTCTTCATCATCATCTTTACAGCGACTTTCATGACAATCATCAAGATGAGCGTTACCATCATTATGATCAATATCATTTTTATAATCATTATCACCGACATCATCATCACCATTATCATCTTCTTCAGCCACATCATCGTCATCACCAACATCACCATCGTCATCGTCACCATCATCATCGTCATCATCATCATTTATCACCAAATAACAGTTTTATCATTATCTTTCTTCCTTTCTGTATCTCCAAGGGGTTAACAGATAACGCGATCAAGAACTTGGCTTTCTGCTGCCGTTTGCTAAGAACTTTGAATATCGCCGGCTGTGATAAGCTGACAGATTCAAGTATGCAGTATTTATCAGGAGTATGTCATTATATAGAGGCTCTCGACTTGTCAGGCTGTGTTCATATCACGTGAGTGACTTCAACTGCGTTTGAAATATGTTATTTGGGCGGTGATGACAATGGTGAACATGATAAACATTGATAAAAGAAATGGCGATGTTAATGACTTGCCTTCAAATAATTTGGATAGTACGTATGTTTCGATTGGTCTACAAAGAGTTTCTATAGCGCTATGAAATAATTTAGATAGTACGTGTGTTATGATTGCTCTACAAGTCAGTTTCTATAGCGCATATAAAATAATTTGGATAGTACATGTGTTTTGATTGGTCTACAAATACGTTTCTATAGCGCTATAAAATAAATAAGATAGTACGTGTATTTTGATTGGTCTACAAGTGAGTTTTTATAGCGCTATAAAATAATTTGGATAGTACATGTGTTTTGATTGGTCTACAAATACGTTTCTATAGCGCTATAAAATAAACAAGATAGTACGTGTGTTTTGATTGGTCTACAAGTGCACGAGTTTTCAAAGCATTATGAAGCAAGAAAATGAAGTGAGCAATGCGGTTGACTGTCTCCAAGTTGTGATAGTTTACAATTTCATGAAAGAAATTAAAGTATACACTGCGTTTTTTCTCTTGAGAGTTCTCACAGTTGGAAACTCTCATCTGCGTCTCGGTTTTCACTGATCAGCTCTAGAATTCTCTTAAACGTTCAACTTGGGTTTCACGTAGCTATAAATGCACAGGGAGCACGTATTGTTTCTTAAACAAATTCTTTCTCCAAAGCCTTTAGCGTGTTCAGGCTTTCTCTGGGCCAAAAGGCAAAGTCGTTTTACGTCTTGCCAAGTTTTCTTAAGTTGCGCCACGTCGCCTAAAGTCGCACAAAATAACGACGACTTTTGGTCCCAGAGTAGGCCTATGTTTTGAGGCACTTTGTGTAAAGAGTACACATGCTTTGACGTTCTTCTCGTATGGCAAAGGAAACTCTTCTTAATCTAAACTGATTTCTTCGGGTGATGGTTTTAAACATGAGGAAGCCATGACCTTGGCCGGTTCTTGAACTGAACGAACAGTGTTTGCGCAGATTCCACAATTCCGTATACTAGCAGCAATTTTCCTCGTTTTTTCATTTTGACGTCACTACTATACTGTACTGCCGCAACGTAACATAGTAAATATGTCTTAAATTTTTGTGGCATATTTTCAATTATAACTGCGAAACGAAGTCGATTACAACGCCTTTCGGCTAAAAGAGTTTATGCCTCATCGAGATGATACACTTGCAAGTGTCGTTTCACGGACGAACTCAAATGGCCACTCTGCTGAAACGAGGGGAAAACTGGATTGGATTTGGGACCGCTAAGCATCTATGAATTAATTGGATTAACAGAGGCACCATATTGTCCGATTCCATATTGTTTACTAACCATCTGTTCATCCAATCAATCCAGATGCTTTCCGGTCACAGCTCGAACCTAGTTCTTTCCCCGTTTAGAACATGACGAATTAGCTTGCTCTCAATTGGCCACTATAAAAAAATACCATAATACTTTTTGATTGTCTACCCAAACTTTTGCATAAGCATTGTTTTTATTTTTTCTTGGGACTGACCATGATCCCATGTGGAACTGGAAACAATGCTTATGCATGTATTTTTTGGAGTGGCCAATAGCTGTAGCTTCCGTCATTGATTTTACTTTGTTATGTAAATTGCTTATGGTATATGATTGGGGCTTTTCATAGGGTTACTGGTATCAGTACAGTAATTTTCTCGTAGTTGGTTTCAATAACTTTTAATTAATATTGTATTGCAGAGATAAGGCCTTAAGGTATTTGAGAAAAGGCTGCAAGAAATTGACTTCACTTACTATACTGTACTGCCGTAACGTGACAAAGTAAGTCTTTGTTAGTTTGTTTCAAAGTCATTTAAGCCACATACCACAATGTGTGTCACAGAAAAGTTGAGACGACTTTTCAACCTTTTACTTGTTACGTATCGAAACTATTCGCTCGTTTTTGTCTTTTAAGATTTAGACATACACACAACTCGACAGCTTTGAAGGACAGCGGTCATATTTTTCATCCTTGGATTTTTGTTTCAGATGGATTAAAATGAACGGATTTGTATGTTGAGATATTTCCGCAGTTCTTCGTGACAAAGAAGCCCCTCGGAGGGCCTTGAAAAGTTGATAGGTGTGTTCGACGGACCTTTTAGGATCTCCGCGAGTTTTTGCTCACAACGTACATTTTAGGGTCAGATTTGTTGTTTGGAGATTATAAAAACATACAAGAAAACAATTGGAGCGTAGTATAAACTAATAATATACATGAAAAAATTTCTCGATTCTGATTGGCTAAGAGCAGTGCTGTTTTAAGGAAACACAGTGCAGAA
>JAOBRB020236065.1:0-11774 GCA_027575285.2 Zoanthus pulchellus
TATTTTTTCACGAATAAAAGATTGGATAATAAATCACTTATTAGACAGTTTAGTATGTAGTATGGCTGATATTTTTAATCGTCCTGTGTATTTTGACTTGCCCTTCGGGCTCGTCAAAATACTACAAGACTTACAAATATATCTAGCTGTACTACATACTCAACTGTCTAATAAAATATATTTACTGATTAAAATAAGGATGCTCTGAAGGAATACTTTTCGTATGTGATCTAACTATAATGTCAGACACCACTGTAATAGCACTTTTAATGTAAACTATAGACAGTTGATTTTCGCTTTTAAATCGTCCATGTTGAATGTACCAATGGAATGCACCCCAAGTTTATCACAAATGGTACCTCTGAAGAAGGTGCCCTTTAAATACTTGATTATAAGATCCAAAACAAGAATACATGTTGAAATTTAGTTAAAAAAAGAAGTACTATTTCAGTCGAAAACCATGCACATAATCCTCTGAAGAGTTTAAGCTGCTTTGACTAGTTTAATACTCTGCATTCAAAATACGTTTCTTTTATTTGCCTTCTTGTATATTACATGTCAAAATAAATAAATAAACTCATTCCATTTCCGCGTCACAATAAAATTTTCAAAATAGCGTCGCGAATGTTTAGAAGGGTGTTTCGTGTCATTACAGTTTGGAGTCAGCTATGAATAGTTAAAACCTATTAATTAAAACAGGGTTTCGTAGGAAGAGCGCCGGATAGAACCCTACCTCAAGTCTAGACAAGTAATTATACTCCTTCCTTCTTTTCAGCTGGGTTTTATAGCAATAGTTAGCCGTCAAATCAGATGCTCTCTGACTATCCCGTTCTCTGCTAGAGTTAATAACACACATGCGAGAAAGAAGTTTGTTTGTTTAGGACAACACCCTTGACTTTCCATTGCAATCTTTGTGACTTTTTTGTATAAAAAAGCTTTAACTGATTGCGAGGCGAATGGAAAGCTGCGTCGGTGCATGCGCATGACGTGTATCCACAGAAACAGTTTTATATAAAAAGATAAATTTTACACCATAGACATAGTGAGAAAAAAAATTCAAATTGACATTTCAGAGTTGAGGAAATTCACTTGGACGAAGGATTCCAGTCCATAACGTCAGCCTAAAATTCTTTTCTCACTACGGTCTAAAATGTATTTTTTTGTAAAACTGTGATCGCGAAGCGAGGTACAGTGACACTTACCTCAAGAATTTGATAAGGTCCTAAATGTTTCCGGTGATGAAAGTCACAGATATGAATGTGATTAATGCCAACACGCTTCCACCAATAAACATTGATACCATAAAGAAGGAACTCAAACGAAAACAGGAAAAGCCCGCGATACATTCTAAAAGCCGGCTGCCACTGAATGTCTTCTTTCGTTGTAATAGCTATGAAAAACATAGGAAAACGTACTCAGCTACTAAAACGTTTCCATGATGTCCAGTGTGTTTTGCAAGTATAAACAGTTTAAAACCAGTATAACTTCATTCATACCTGCTATTATTATCGCGGTAAATAGAACTAGTAACATTCCTCCATAAATTCCGAGACGGAATACCAGCAACAGTTGCGAATGAGTTACCTAGGACGTGAAGATAAACGTGGATATTTATTACGACAATGTTATTGTACAAGATAAAAGCAAACGTAGCCGGATAAATGCAGAAAACAGCAATGGATAGTTCCAGAAGTTAAGTAAATTTTTGTCGACCTACTAATGGGCGAGCAACCAACCTTCGAGGCAGTGTGTGTGTGTATGTGAAAGTAGATTTGTTTTATACATACTGAGACTTTCAAGTGCATTTTTACTGTTTAAAAACCTGTTTCGCGCGTCTTGTTAACCAATCAGGGATGCAAAACAACTTTTTCACACGTGAAGAAAACTTTTTAGCCAGAGCGTTTCAGCCAATCACAAGCTCCTGGTTTTGCGAACTGGCAGGTTTGCGCTGCTCCTAGTACACTCAATCAAAATTGTAGCCGGTGGTAGTAGATAGATTTGGGTTTTTTGATAAAAGCATCAATTGTTTCTTTGAGGAGCAAACTAAAAGAAATATACCCTATCAAAAACACAAAGAGACGTTGGCTTATTGAATGAGTTTCTAAGAAGCAAAAGAAAAGAGAGAAACCTAGAGCAAATCCAACCTTCATAGATGAACAGCTATATCAGTGAATTTATTGTTGTTGTGCGGAGAAAAGACGGTGCAGACAAGTCTGCGAGGTCTAATTTGTAATTTTAACCGTTATCTTACAACTAAAAACTATCCAGCGAATACACTCAAAGATGAAGAGTTTGAGCAAGTGAGAGCTGCTCTAAAAGCAAGAAGCAAAGAACTAAATAAACTGGCAAGGGGAACAAGCCAAATCCAGCCGAAGCTATTACAGACATGAAATTTCTGTTTTATACGAAAAGGAGACAATTGTTTGCTATTTCAAATGCTGAGGCCTTGATCAACACAATTTTGTACATGAACTCAATAAATACTGGCAACAAATCTCCAGATATACCTGAAAGCTCGTGTTCTTCAAAACGTAGCTTTAAGCGTATCAAGCGAGTTTTTAAATCAACAGACGAAGAAAGCCCGCCGAACGTTTGAAAACTTTTTGCATTGACATTGTTGATTTTAAACTCAAACTTTGGTTGCCTTGTTTTTTTGAAGGTGAACATAGTTTTCTTAGTAATTTAATGTTTAAATCTGAAAATTCTTGAAAAGTTTTCTTTATTATACTTTGTTGTCTTGATTTTATCGTTCACAGTACTCCCCAAAGGGGCTTTTCAGTGTCATATTGAAAATCTCTCTCTTTCCCAGTTAAGAAACCCAATTGGTAGGAGGCAAACCAGTTGGCTATTTACAAAGCGTGGTAAATTTGTCCCCGAGGACAAAGGCATTCAGTGGTTAGAGTCGGGGAATCGAACCCAGGTCTTCCGTATTCCAAGCCCCAGCTCTGACCACTGCGCCACGCTGACTCCGATGATAACCTACTGCTAATAATTCAAACTGAGTCATTTTTCGTAAGAAACTGACTATTTATATCTACAACCAATAAATATGTCCTTATGGGTTCACCGTCTGGTATTGTTCCCATTGGCCAATAAACATAAAGCATACGGTGGTACATATCGACAGGAGGGTAGTATGCAGGGTACATATCGACAGGAGGGTAGTACGAGGGTACATATCGACAGGAGGGTATCATGCAGGATACATAACGAGAGGAGGGTAGTATGCAAGGTACATATCGACAGGAGGTATCTAGGGTACATATCGACAGGAGGGTATCCAGGGTACATATCGACTGGAGGGTATCCAGGGTACATATCGACTGGAGGGTATCCAGGGTACATATCGACAGGAGGTATCCAGGGTACATATCGACTGGAGGGTATCCAGGGTACATATCGACTGGAGGGTATTCAGGGTACATATCGACAGGAGGTATCCAGGGTACATATCGACTGGAGGGTATCCAGGGTACGTATCGACAGGAGGGTATCATGCAGGATACATAACGACAGGAGGGTACTATGCAAGGTACATATCGACAGGAGGTATCCAGGGTACATATCAATAGGAGGGTAAAATGCAAGGTACATATCGGCAGGAGGGTATCCAGGGTTAAACAAAGCGTTGACTAAAATAAAAATGATTTTTTTTCTAATCAACCAACATATTTTTAACTGAATTAAATTAATTTTGATATTTTGATCAGCATATGCTCTCACGGCAAAACCGCTGTTGGTCATTGCACGGCACCTGTTGCGTTGATTCCGATATGTCGCACTTATTGTTCTCGACACCAACATAAGATGGCTGAGTCTGGTAATAATTTTTGTCTTCTTCTAACAGAGTGGTTTTCTCGTTTGCCGTTTCCACCTGAAACAGAAAAACATTACATCTTACTTGGCTAACCACTTACTTGGCTTTCCTCGTTTCGAACAGTACTAGATACATGATATGGTTTTAAGTGTTCCATTTTATTCTAGGGCTCTGTTTATCATCATCATTGTCATCACCATCATCATCAAAGTCATTGTCATCGTTGCCATCATCATCATCACGGTCATCGCCATCATCATCAACGTCATTGTCATCGTTGCCATCATCATCATCATCATCATCATCATCATTGTCATCACCATCATCATCATCATCATTGTCATCATCATCAACGTCATAGTCATCGTCGCCATCATCATCATCATTGTCATCGCCATCACCATCAACGTCATTGTCATCGTTGCCATCATCATCATCATCATTGTCATCGCCATCACCATCTACGTCATTGTCATCGTTGTCATCATCATCATCATTGTCATCACCATTACCATCAACATCGTTGTCATAATCATTGTCATCACCATCACCATCAACATCATTGTCATTATTGTCATCATCATCATCATTGACATCACCATCACCACCAACATCATTGTCATCACCATCATCATCAACGTTATCATCATCATAATCATCATTATCATCACCATCACTATCATCATCGTTGTCATAGTCATTACCATTATCGAATTGTCATCGTCATTATTGTCAGTACTTTTGTCGTCGTGTAAACTTATATCTCTTACAATGTATACGTAATTCATGTCTTTTTGAGAAAAATCAGACCAAACAGTGTATCATTGTAAAAGATAAACTGATTAGGACTGACTGAAGTTTTATATTAGTCAAGATACTAATACCCTATAATTAATAGAGGCCGCGACCACGACTACAACAACCACGAATCCACGACCAGAACCACAAGCAAAACCAAGAACCTAAAAATACTACTTCCAGTCTAAATATTAAGTAAGGCTTATACAAAAGAACTATAAAATAAACAAAAATACTACATCATGCAGAAACCGTCTTGGATGGCCTCATTCAAATGCAAGCAAAACGTGCTTTTCAGAACCGAAGCGTGACCAGTATCTAAGGTGGCGGTGTCAAATGGCGTCATGCGTTCAGTAAGATTAAAATAGTTTAGCGTATGTTTGTGAGTGAGGAAATAAAACAAGAACAGTAAATGATTGTCTTAGTAAATGGCCTGTCAATTTCACATCATGCACACGTGATAACCTTGGCCTTTTCTACAATACATAGGATACTTTATAAATATTACCTTAGATAGCCCTAATAATTATATTTGAAGGATTGGAAGAGATCAAATACAGATGATTTGAAATTGGATGGTCAATAATTGAATAAAGAATCAGTTTCGGTGGCTTTTAATCAAGGCAGGCAGTGAATTTTACAATGTATCATCGATGGAATCTATGAACAGGAATGGTCGGGAATCTAATCAATAAAATCTGAATGTGCAACTTTTAAAGCAGAGCTTATGTGCACGAAATACATGTATTTCATTCCCATATATCTCCAACCGTCACCTTTTGTTTTCAAGAACTTATTATTTTTTAGTTTTGAAACGCGTGACCCTGACAAGACGGATCAGTGATCAAACCTAAACAAACGGAATTTTTTAACCTTTTCAAGGGACAGAATTAATACCCCGTTTACACTATAAGTTTTTCGGCACGGCACAGAAAATTTTTGGGCACGGTACCGATATTTTTTGGCACGGCACGGCTAATTTGTTAGTGTAAACGGTGCGGCCCATTTAAAAATCCCAAAATTTTTTGCCGTGCCGAGCATCACTAAAAGAGTCTGTCTCGGCACGGCAAAAAAGTTTGGGATTTTTAAATGGGCCGCACCGTTTACACTAATAAATTAGCCGTGTAGTGCCAAAGAAATATCAGTAACCGTGCCTAAAAATTTGCCGTGCCGAAAAACTTATAGTGTAAATGGTGTATTAATTATTCTAAAAAAATTATTCTTCCTGCATTTATAAGATGTTCTTTTCCAAAGGTACAACATATTGTTGTTCTGCAAATTAGCATAAATTTGAACACCGGTTTGTTCTCCAAATTAAACTATATTTCTAAATGATTCTTTTTAGATTGAAAATAGCCAACGGCTAACAAAAATACTGAGCTTAGCAATGCAAACTTCGTTGGCTTCCCAAGCTCGCGAGGGAATTCTTGTTCTAATTCTGTTGATACGTGAGTGATAAGAACCGAGTGACCTCTGCAGTGATAAACAATTCGAGTGTTTTTTCTGTAATAAAAGATGGGAGAGCCTAGCAAACTGGTTTCAAAATCTGTCGCAGGCAAACAGAACTAGTATCACCTATACGTTTACATTTACTATCAATTCTTAAAACGATAAAAAGGGTTTTAAAAAATGCTGTCGTTAATCTTTTTAATATATGAATTTATTATGGATGCAAAAGGATGATTGCAATTGGAAAATCAAAACGAACCGCACTACTAACTGTAACGGAAAAAATGATATGTTAATCTTGTTTTTCTTCTTGATAAAAAGTCACTCAATATAAAATTCACACATTAACAGGCAACTTCATTGCCGATAAAAGCTCGAACAATCAGGAAACCGAGACTTCAATTTATTTCCTTTGAGGGCACTGACAGCACTGCGGGATTTCCTCCGTTTCCTGGCCTCCACTTTCTTTGAGAAGATAAAAATTACTCAGTGAATGCATGTGTGGATGCTAATAATTGTGTTTATTTGAAATGTACATAGTTTTCGATAAATTCACTAAACAATTTTGAACATTGTTTTGAATAAAACAAGTGGTCGGAATAAATTAAAAGACCATAAACCAATGTGTTTAATACACAATTATTTCCAGCCAGGTAGCTTTGGCCTTGGCCGCTAGTCTTTGAAACCGATATCAATCTTTCAGATGCAGCTATTTATATGATATTGATAAACGAAATTACTTGAACTATCTGCTTCGTTCAGGTAAATTTTGAACTTGATTTTAAATGCATAATTCACTGAAAATTCAAATGCATAGTTAATATTTTAATGTCAATAGCCCATTGTATGTTTTGAGATATTTTGAAATTCAAATCAAAATAAATTTCAAAGAGAAAATAGCTAAAAGAACATTCAGTCCATATATTTTATACCACCTACCTTAATATGTGGATTAGCTGAACACATTCGAACCTCATTCTTCGATCTTTGTCCGCTTTGTAAATGATCTACTACAGTAAGAACTCCTTGCGAGTGCATTATTATGAAAATATATTCTCTTTCGACTTTACAACTGTTGTACTGCCATTGAAAACAGTTTGTATATTTTGTTCACTAATTTGATCTCCTGACCACATTTATAGTAAATGCACTGTTAAATAATTTCAATCCGAACATATATGCTAATGTTTCTGTTTCTATTCAGCTATCTTTGAGTCGGAGAATTTAAATAAATCATTGCACACTTCAAAGACTACATTTGGCCGAAGCGAAGCGACCTAAATCTGCAGGTTTTTAAACTGACCAAGATCACGTGAGTTGTTTGACCAATCGAAAGGCAATAAGAGTTGCCAGGGAAAATTTCCGGTCACAACCAACAGTTTCCAAAGTATTATTTATGAAATTTTTCTTGTAGTGTTTTGAAAACACAAACTCTGCTAAAAATATTACGATAGATTTGTACCATAGTTAACTTTGTTTGTACTTGTTCGAGTAAGGGTAACGAAGCAGTCTTCCCTTAGCCCAACACAATTCCTTGACTTGCGCAGACAGAGACAACTTAGCGGCAGTGTGCCAAACAATGAAGGTCCAAATATTCTATTTTTAGAACTCACGAACTCCCGGGCTCTATCAAAACATGGCGGCTCACGAGACTAAAAAATTACTCTGATTACTACTCGGAGAAAAATCTTCAGAATCAGATTGAGGGAGTCGATCCTGTGTCGTAGAGACAGAAGAGTGTTGATGCCAATCTGAATATCATAATACTTATTGTCTGTTTTTTTAAAATTTTGTGAGAAATAATGGTATTTTATGGATAATTACACAATAAAATACATAATGGATTGTCTTCATTGGAAGGAAAATTGCTTTGGCTTCTCTGTTAACACTTTCAACATATATTTGTTGTTGACAGAGCTTTAACGGCGCCAACGGAACTGAGGCTGATTGAAGCCACCATCAGGATGTCGCGTCGGCACACTAGGCAAAGAGCGTCATTTCCTGACAAACTCAAATTGGATTTTAAAACTTCAATTTCGTTATGGCCAAGAATGAAGTTTAGTTTGTATGAATAAAAACAAGCAAAACTAGAAATGACCGTTTTCCGGCGTCCAGGGAAATAGGCAAAAAGAAGCTATTTTGTTTTCTATCTGCATCTCTAAGCTATGCTGAAACGACAAAATTACAACACAGCTAGAAAACCTGCAGCAGCGAAAAAAGTTTTAAAATAGCATGCAGTCCGTTTCATAGGAATAACAACACGTTTGACTCAAACAGTCAAAGAAACGAATCAAGATGGCGGAAATAGAAACGTTTTACCACTTCGTTAATAATGGACAAAGTACTGGATTTGTTTAAATAATTTGGGTAACTTGAGTCCATGGCTGCATCTCCCAGCTTAAAATAACTATTTAATAATAACAATAACAATAATAATGAAAACTTTATTATAGCTTTATGCAATATATAATTATAAACCTCGCTGCTTTACAGGTAGCTTACAATCGTCTACTTGAATTGAACATAATAAACAAAACGTGCACTAATAGAAAATCATTTGAATTTCTAAGATTGTATGCATTGTCATTTTTAACAAAAATATTTGTTATGTAAGATGGAATTAAGTTATTTTTGACTTTGTACATTAATATAGCTACATCTTGGTATCTTCTATTACTCAATGTTGGAAGTTTGGCCCTCTCTAACAATTCCTTATAATTACTATTCTAGATCTTATCACAATAGATAGCAGGGGCGGATCCAGAAGGTTTGGAAAGGGGGGGGGGGGGGGCGGAAAACTTAAGCCTGGTCTACCACCCAACCTTTCAACAAAAACAGGATGAACAACGAACAATATCCGCTTTTCTAAGTTCACCTTATTACGTAATTTAAACATGTACCTTTCTGGATTGCAGTTACATCAAACTTTCACAGAATTTAAAAATATTTAAAAAATTATTGTTGGCTATCCCACCGAAAGGGGGGCCGCGGCCCGTCCGGCCCACCCCTAAATCCGAGCCTGGATAGCTCTTACAGCTCTTTCTTGAATACGTTCTAATTTTCTTTTATCTGATGCACGGCAGAACTGCCAAACTATGTGACAATATGTCATACAGTTGAGATAGAATAAACTATTTATATATGGTTAGTTTAGCTCTAGTTAAAATTATATTTTTAAATCTAGATAGGCCGACTCCCACTGTCTTGACCCCTTAGTACAAACATTTTTAATGTTATCAGTAAAAGTCAAATTCATATCAATATTGAGCCCTAGTAAATTTATATTGGACGTAGCTTCAACACCTCTGTCCTTAACATCAATGTGCATAGTTTGTTTCTTGTATTTTGATCCCATAGCTATCCCTTGGTATATACTGTGGTTATTGCATTTCAGCTGATTATCTTCATACCACTCAGATAGACGTCTTTCTTCACCATTGAGAACAGTTTCCACTTTTTCAATTTTGTCTCCCCTCGCATGCAGTTGATAATCATCAGCGAACACATTGTTCGATCTTGTTACCAGGTCATTTTGGAAAATGCTCCAAAGAAGTGGGTCAAAATTTGAGCCCCGGGGACATCCTCTTGTAGACTCCTTCCAATCACTAATATCCCCTGTTCTCATCCTTACCTTATTTTTTCTTTCCAAAAAATAGGATTCCATTAGTTTTAATGCGTTTTCAGAAAAATCATAAGCCTTAAGTTTAGCCAACAACAATGGTGGATGTAAACAATCAAATGCTTTTGACAAGTCCGTCGATAGTAATCCGACAACTTTACCACTGTCCAGCATAGTTTTCTAGTCTTCCACTAATTTCAAGAGTAGTTTCACAACTATTTGATCTACGGTAAGCAACTAGATTATTGTGCAATCTTGGTTCCATGAATACAGTGATTTGTTTTCCAAGTACCTTTTCAAAGACTTTTCCAACTGCACCCCTAGTACTGTCACTGGCCTGTAATTTATTTTATCTCTTGGATTGTCCTTTTAGTGCACTGGGACCCATTCACCCTTTTTCCGTTCTAAGGGCCATACTTTCTCTTCGATACAGTTATTAAATATAGTGTGGATAGTGATGGAGCTAAAGCCTCATTTACTAATTGGAGTATTCTTGGTGGCATCTTGTCATGTCCGTCCTTTTTGTTTATCTTAATGTTCTTAAAGCATTTCTTTTGTTTCAACAGTTTCAATTTTGTTGAATTCAAATTTCGGGCCATTGACCACTCTTTTGTTCTTACTTAATCCTTGCACTGTTTTGTGATTACACCAATCTTCTTTAGAGATAGTAAGCAAATTACGATCACCTATTTTATTTGCGATATCCGTGAAATGTTTAGTTAGTCTGTCTGATCTCTTATTATGCCTTCATCACTGTCCAGAAATATTTCGTTACCATCATTAGCATTTGTTTTAGAGTCCAGGAACGGTTTGAAAACTTTCAAGAACTACTTTGGATTACTAGTCAAGGTGTCAGTTTTGCTTTTCCAATACTGCTTTAGTTCTTTCTCTCTTAAACGTGTTGCGATATTCCTCCAATTTTTCTTTAATTGTAAGTTTTCATTTGTCGGGTTTTTTGCGAATTTTTTTAGAATATTTCCTCTCTTTCTTAATTGCATTTTTCCACTCTAGAGTCATATACGGAACGTCCCTCGATCTCACTTTGAGAGAAATCAAAGAAGCCAGGCCATAAACCCGAACTTACTGTTAAGTATGGGTAGATTTTTCTGTACCAGAATGAAAAACAAGATAGCTTTAAAATGTAAACATTTAAGATTTTTAGTGGATAAAGCCCTGAAGCAGTTCAAGGTAGTGGATAGAGCCCTGAAGCAGCACAAGGTTGTGGATAGAGCCCTAAAGCAGTTCAAGGTAGTGGATATAGTCGTAAAGCAGCAGAACGTAGTAGATAGAGGCATAAAGCAGCAAAACCTAATGGACAGAGCCCCGAAGCAGTACAAGGTAGGGTATAAAACACTGAATCACTGCAAGGTGGGAGATAGAAACTTGAATCATTGCGAGGTGAGAGATAGAACCCTGAATTAGTACGAGGTGGGGGATAGAACCCTGAATCATTGCAAGGTGGGATAGAACCCTGAATTAGTGTGAGGTGGGGGATAGAACCCTGAATCATTGCAAAGTGGGAGATAGAACCCTGAATCATTGCAAGGTGGGAGATAGAGCCCTGAATTAGTGCGAGGTGGGGGAAATAACCCTGAACTAGTGCGAGGTGGGGGATAAAACCCTTATCAGTGCGAGGTGGGGGATAGAATCTTGAATCATTGCAGGGTGAAAGATAGAACCCTTAATCATTGCGAGGTGAGGGATAGAACCCTGATTCAGTGCGAGGTGGGGGATAGAACCCTGAATTAGTGTGAGGTGGGGAATAGAATCCTGAATTAATGTGAGGTGGGGGATAGAACCCAGAATCATTGCGAGGTGAGGGATAGAACCCTGAATTAGTGCGAGGTGGGGGAGATAACCCTGAATCACTGCAAGGTGGGATATAGAACCCTGAATCATTGCGAGGTGGGAGATAGAACCCTGAATCATTGCGAGGTGGGAGATAGAACCCTGAATTAGTGCGAGGTGGGGGATAGAACCCTGAATTAGTATGAGGCGGGGGATAGAACCCAGTATCATTGCGAGGTGAGGGATAGAACCCTGAATTAGTGCGAGGTGGGGGAGATAACCCTGAATCACTGCAAGGTGGGA
>JAOBRB020236175.1:0-17801 GCA_027575285.2 Zoanthus pulchellus
CATATCTTTATGGCTGGGATAGCGCTTTTATCTCATTGATATCACTCAGTATCCCACTGTATTTTATATAATAAAATGTTATATTTTTCTGGATTATAATTATCAATGAGTTTTAATCTCTTTTATATAAATATTAAGTTACTGTAAGTGATAATAATTTTTTACATTCAGCTGTTCAATGAATTTTCTAGGTGATTTGCCAGCCAAATGCAATGCATTTGTTTCAATTCCACACAACAAACGCCATATATGTTAAGTTTTTATTCAATGAAATAGTTTAAAATAGCAAAAAAACGAGGAACATTTCTTTCTCTAAGTTATAAAAATGTTTTACCATTAATATGTAAGTTATAAGATTTGGCTTTTCATTTCTGTCAAAATATATTATCTTGCAATGAGTAATAAGCAGTTTTACAATTTGTTAGCCCCAATAGCATATTTTTAGAAAGCTCTATATATTCTCGTAGACGTAAACTTATCGTATAATTACAATCTGCCATCTTACGAAATCCAAATAAATCATTTAGTAATATACTAGTTTTTTGCAAAGGACTCGGGGATTGTTAGTTCTTATTTGTTTGGTTGTTTATTGTCTTTTTTTAAAAAAAAATTGAGGTTATCAGTCAGTTTACAATATTTTTTGATTGCTTTAGTTTTTATCCAACTAAAATTTTTGTGTTTCAAAATCAGTGATTAAATATGCATTTGATTCATTGCCGAAGAGAAAGCCGAGTATTTACGAACGGAGTCCGACCACGAACGACTCCAGTCCACTGATAACTTTCAGTTAAACATTCTTTTTTTCACACGGTGTAAAACCTATTTATTTTTGTAAAATATTTCTGTAGAATCGCTGTATTCCAATATATACTACACAAAAACAGCTATGGAAGGATAAGTGTTGGCAAGGGTAATTTTAACTATTTGGAGAGGCAAGGATGGTTGAAATAGACATTCCAAAATTCAAAATGAATTGATAAGGTAATCACAGTCGATTTCATCCTTGCGTTGATGGAATTAAAATTTTACCCTCGCCAAAATTCAACCATGGCAAGCCAGTTTTATTGCTTCATTAGTTATGCGTCGTTTCTCGTTTTTACAATTTCAATTGAACTTTGTAGGTCACGAATGGATGAGATTTTCGGAAAAGTTATATTAGTTTTTTACATTTTGAGCATATTCAATATCTAACGTCGCTAGCATAAACAAGTCTTAAGTATACATTTTTGTTTATAGGCAGAACAGTATGCTATCTAAATCTCCCACTGCAATTGCAAGATTTCAGATAAGTAAACCAAATTAACTCTGTTATTTTACTAATTAGCGGTGAATTTCACCTGCATCTCGAGGTTTTTAAATTATATATTCACTCACTAAGTCTTATCTTCTAATCTTACCAGGGAACATTGCGGGGTGCGGCTCATTATATGCAGTTCCCCGTTGTGATAGTTAATTCCGATTTGAATTTATGATATATTTTGGCGTTTTATTACTTGCTGTCGTGGTTATACTAAAAAGAGAATAATTCCTGTCTGAACGACAGTATTCAATATCTCATTCAAGGGTAAACAAAGCTACGTTTTCGAGCTCATTTAAAGCCTGATTTTCGGCAGGCGCTATCTTCTTGAAAACAAGGAGTCGATTAAGTTTGACTCGGAGAGTAAATGCAAAAGTTTAAATTTTTTTGTTGATCATTTTAAACCACAACTTCTTTGTATCATATCAAGTTATCTTGTGTTACATCGAATATTAGTTCAAAGTTTACACAATCCATGATTTGAACTTTGACGGCAAGGTGCAAATGCTAATTAAAGCAGAGAAATTCTTGAATGTTCAACTTTTTTAATTAATTTTGTGTCTTGCCACATATTACAGTCTTACAAATAGTCTGAACCTATATTTAAGAAATAATAAAGTTTCCTTGTGCTTTCATTGGCTGGGCCCAGTTGTTCAAAAGCCAATTAACATTAAGGGTTATTTGTGGTCTTTTTGTTGAATTCCAATCAAACAGCGAAGGATTTGAGCTGTAGTTTCATGATGAAGAAAAGTTTTCTTTTGAAAGTCTAGAACAGTATTTTAAAAAACCCGTTAATCTCTTCTTGAAGATGAAATCTCCCCTTGATATCAGCTCGCTTATAATCTATGGTTGAAGCCTTTTGTACAAACCAAATTCTGTGTAAACCAAGGCGAATGAATTTTTTTATAAAATGATTATTTCCTGACTTGAAAAAAGACAATTTGAAGATACGTGTTTACTGTGTAGTGAGTATAGCTTTCTTTCTTTGAAACAAATAGAGGATATTACACGGTGGCGCAAAGATATGAAATTTGGTTTCGAGTGATGCGAACGGAAGTATATGATAATAAACTATGAGAAAATATGTTTATTGAATTCTCGCACAAAGTGTCAAATTGAAGCAAGACCTAACTTCAATTTATTAACAAAAAATAACTTCGATATCTTTGGGAAAAAGTTTGACGGTTTTTTCTACGGTAGAGCAAACTCTAGCTTCTTCTCTGTTTGTCATGTTTTTCAATGCAAGCGACGACAAGGGCGGGAAAACACTGACGCGTCCGCACATCCGGGACAATTGGTAAATAACTTTTTCGTATTTCACTCCAGTGAAAAATGTAAATGGAAAATATCAGTGGTATAGTTTCTGGTATTTTACTAGTAATCAGATAATAAAATTGTATATTTTCACAACTTGTTAAAACCAGTAGCATCGTGTTAATTTCACGCTTCATGAAAACACACTTTAACGAAGCAACTTACTTATTTTTATTATTGATTAATCAGATCGCACTATCCAAAGTATATATTAAATTTAGATGTTTTGCTTCTTCTTGTAGAAAGTGTTATATTCGTTTCAGTTTTCTCACGGTCATTCACTATCCTATTTACAGCCATAGCAATTACAATAAAGTCACAAAGATCTTGTGTAACTGATCCAACTTAAAAACAGGTTCTGGGAAAAGCCTCTCACTTTACATAAAGTTCTCCAAAAAGTTTAACAAATTAAAATGACCTATTTTTATACCATGTATTCAGCCAATCAAAATTCATGTTAAATACAATTCCCTCTAGACCAAGTAAGAACCCTTGAAACTGTTTTGAAATTCTGCTTTCAAATGATTACTATAAGGCCTAACTTGAGCCGATCTTAAAATTAATTTAAACTCCACACGATCGATTTGCATGGAGAACAGTCCACGACAACCGCAAAAGAATTCTGTGCCTCATGAAAGGTGACTTGCTAATCGCCCTTTTTCGTAACCAGAGGCTGAATTGACATGGAAACAGCTCATGGAGGTTTGACCTAAGGAGCTATGTCAACTTTAACGCGCTCGACAGCGAGATTTAATCAGCCGGGAGTCGATTTTGCTAAGGAAGGAAAACCGGATTACCCGGAGAAAAACCATAGGAGCAACCCTGAGATCGGCAAATCTGAGCCCACATGCGATACCCAAGGGTGAATCCCGGATTGTAGAGGCGGGAAGCGCGAGTGATGACCGCTATGCCAACCTGACCCAGGTTCCTAATGCGAACATGAGAAAGGTTAAAATTAAGTGCAATGTTATTGCAGGTTGGCATAATGCGGCTAATCAGTCATGCATCCCACCTCTACAACGAGGGATCGATTCCTACGTTGCGTATGTGGGCTGAGGTTTGTTAGTGTCAATCTGGCTCCGAGAACTTTTCTCCGGGTACTCCGGCTTTTCTTCCTCTGTAAATTCGACTGTTACACTAAAATCTTTGCCGTCGAGCGATTAAACATAAGCCTCTGGCCAGGAAGACTGGGTCAGGGTAACTAGTTTCTTCGCAACTTACCTTAAATAAAGTATTTATTTATTTATTTGTTTAGATATACATTCTTCTTAAAAGCAACCTTGGGTCTTTTGATTGATTCAAAATAATCACTCTCGAACAGCGACGATAAACTTCAACTGTTCAAACAGAAGCTTTACGGTTGTCATGTTAGGCCAATCAAAATGTGTGTTATATCATACCACTGATATATGCGTACCAAAACTTACGGTGTTCAACTTACCAATAGAAAAAAATATCGCCCTGGGAACCCCTACAGTTACCTTCTACATAACATTGTCCGGCTGCTTTGCCAGCGTGGTTTGTCCTTGTGGTGTAGTGGTTAACACGTCGGACTAATAAACCGAAGATGTGGGGCTCGATTCCCTCCAAGGGCAATATATGTTCAAGTATGATATTTTTCTCTTATTTCTTTCTATTTCTACACCGAATGCATTCCTATTTCATTTATCAAAGGTTTGTTATTAATATAACTCGTGCTTTATTGACCAATTAAAACGAGTATATATATAAGATCAATGCAAGCAAACTTGCTTTGCAAGACTCGTGTTTTTGAGAACAGAAACCATTCGCATGAATACTATGCAATTTTTGACACGTAAATCCATGAAAAATAGTGAAACAGTGAAGTGAACGAGGTCTATAAAAAAAGAAGTTGCAACTTAACAATATTTCTGAATTTATTTTTATGATTAACTAATCTAAAATCAGGTAAGGAATACCTGAAATTGCCAAACGGAGGTAAAGTAATTCAAAATAGAAAGCGACAATCATATTCGAGAAATTGAGGTGTGGCAGAATCCGTGAAATCTAAATAATTTATAACTATGGCTTTGCAGTTCCTGTTCAAAGTTCCTGTTGTAGATATGGTTTCTTTGTATTAAAATTTTTGAGACGTTTATTCCGAGGGCGATTTGAAAAGTCTTAAAAAAAGAAATTGACGAGGCACTTTTAAAAATGAATAAATAATGTTTTAATGTTTAATGCATGCACGAACAACAAATGAATTAACTCGCAAAAGCAAGCGTATCAACTAAAAATTGTTTTAAAACACGGATAAATTTTGTATTTTTAATTTGCCTTTTTCGCGTTTCGCCGTTCAAAAGCTCTTGAAGTTTAATTCTTTTTTTTTACTGCTGGTGCTTAATTGTATTTTACAAGCAATGGTGAAGATCACCGAACGCAGAATTTTGCTTAACTTGGAAATGTGGTTAAATTACATATATTATCCAAGACAAAACGTTTATCATTTCTTTCCCGATCCCTTTTAATAGCAGTCATTAAATTTGTTTAGAATGCGTCAACGACTCCCGCTTGTAGTTTTACGAGTTTAAAAAAGACAAAAACTCCATTCGTAAAGAACACGGACTTTGAAAGATTAATAGGAAAAGAGATTGTACTTATCAGGTGAATTCCAACCTGCCACTAAAAACCCTTGAGTATTTATTCTGCAATTACTATTATTGTTTATAATAGCCTGTTTCACTTATTTTATTTTCTCCTAGATTACGTGGCTGATAAAACACTATGCAGTTTTTTAAGATAATGACTTTAAAAACTTATTTATTGATTTCGATTAATAAAGGAAAATTCTTCTTCGAAAATGTGTGTTTTCTTCTTCAAAACGTCTTTAAAAATTAATGTAATTGAGTAAACGTTGCATTTCCTTTTCTTCTACTAATAGGTTTTTCTTTTCATGTTGATAAATCATTCATTTAAACGCTTTGAAAGAGCAAATTTAACCATTAACCAGGAAGAATAGTCAATAGACTTCTTTTTCGACCAGCTGTCATTTCGAAATTACCATAAAAGCGGATCCCCAATTTGCATAGCGTAATCAGTTTGTGAAACTAAGTGAATAAAACAATCTTTTTGCTTGCCTTTACGTCCGTTGCAACTCGTATGGCCTCAATCACTTTTGCTATTTCTATTTCTAATTTGCAAATTTATTTGTGCTTGATATATTTTTTCGTACACTTGATATTTTTACTAAACACACTTTATCTATTAAAGTTGCTGATTTGTTTTTGAGCTTCGATTCGTCGCATATTTGTTTGAAAAACCAAAAGCACTGAAAAATTACTCCATATTTGAATTAAAGATTTGACATTGTCTTGAATTTTACATATAGGTCCTTTTTTAATGGCCCCTCGTTCGTTAGCCCAATCGATTATATCATATCTTTTAGAGCATTTTACGGAGACAAAACAAGCAATTTAATATCTCATAGTTAACAAAGCCGGAAAGCTTAATTCGTCTTTATTTTAGTTTGAGGCTATTTTGTAGATCGAACTAGTTGAAATCGTTATACAGGTTTTCTGCTTGCCGAAAAAGAAATTTTTTTGCTTTGATATTCGAAGCAAATGATCTCTAGGCTTGGTTATATCTGCATCACATTCAGATGATAATTCAGTAATGCTTAAGGTGTTATTATGTATTGTGAAATAACACGAATCATTAAAACATAGATAAGAAGATTTGGGCTAGGCTTCTTTTTGTAAATATTCGCACGAATGAAAAATTTGTACAAAATTAATTTTTCTAAAAGAATGGCAAAACCAAAATGTGCTTTGTGTTTCAATTGAAATTCAGTGATGTACGAGTTTTCGTTTGTGTGGTTAATTCATGCTTCGAAATCTAAATACACACTTGGATACGATGTCTGAGAAAAAGAAACTTTATCGATAAGTATTTTATGGCACAAATAATAATTTCATTAAACTCGGTTTTTGGCAAGAAGTATTTGAAACTGAAGTAAATTTGACTTGTACCTAACCACTTTTGCGTAGAAATAAAAATATACTCTCTAAAACCGCAAGCAAGCCTGTTTTATTTCTTTACGCTGTTTATAAAAAAAATATATCAGATACAATGTAATGTTTTCATACCAAATAGTAACGAATCATGTTTAAGGTAGCAAAACAGGGAAGAACTTAGCTTAAGAATTACTTCAGGATGCTACAAAAGTGGAGAAAACTTTGTAATAATTTTTACGATATCTCACCTTTCAGATATCCGCTTATTGGCGTTTTATTCCTGAGAATGTGTCTTGTTGCAAGCAGTATGTTTTTCCAGCCTTCGAAACAAGAAAAGGGAATTTTTCATGGCAAAGGTTTAAAGATGAGAGTTATAACCCATCACCCATATGTTAGTTATTCACGTAAAGAAAAATAATCCTTCGTAAATGTTTTAACTATTCACAGCGCAGGTGTTTGGTTAAGCTGTCACACAATACCATAAATTATGAAACTATTATTTTTCCTTGTTTATTGTTTAAGCTAGCTTTCTCTTTAGCATTAAAACGAAATCGTTTCCCACAGATCATACGAAATTTAACAAAAACAAACAACCAGTAAACAGCAAAAAACCATTAAAAAGATTAAGTGAGTTCCAAAAACTAGTTTTTGTATATGTTTAAAATAATTCTTAACCTTTTCATGGTTTACTTGGTAAATGTTTATGTCGTCACTATGGTAACGTCTTTACGTATGATTTGTTTCTTGTTCTCCTATAAAGTCCCTACAAAACTTTTCTTAATCTTAAGATGAAAACTGTTGTCATATATGAAGTCAACAAAATTCGAATACTCGAAGAACAATTCCGAACCTAAGTGTGCTTTTTAATCAAAAGAAATTTAATTGGAGTTAAGATTTGGCTGAGCGGCGGTGGACTGGTTCCAGTGACGTAACAGCAGTAAGACTTTCTTCGCTGTCATTAGCGTTTTACAAAAAAAACCTTAAAATTGATTTTCTCTGTTTCCCGCTGTGCTGTACACCGTAAACGGAAAGTTTGTTGTCTTTATTGTATAGCAGTAAATAAATCTGTATGCTATACACAGGGTAAAAAGCAGCACGAGATACGGTAGAGTAGCCCGTGAGCTTATCAATGGGTAAATAAAAAACTCAATACATTGTAAAACCTATTAACAAACGTCTCTAGGTGAAAAAGTGTCTCTCCTACTTTACAGTTCATGATTCGCTACAGACAGTTAAATTGCAACTTTAAAGGTGCGTACAATATTTAAACTTCCTGAGAGGCAGGCCTTCTACATTTTCTTTAGCACATCTTTAGCTTTGTTGCTTACAAGTTTCTCCATCAAAACGTTAACATCTAAGTCCTTGTTCCAACCACCCAGTACGTCTAAACTGATGCTGTACTGCTAATTTCATATCCTGGATACCTCTGCTTCAACTCCCATCTAAGTGGCGCATACTTCATGGTATTCTCAGAATTCTTCTTGTTGCTCATCCAGGGGCAGCTTATCTCTAACGCTATCACTTGCTATAGTTTTGTTAATAACTATCATGGCATCTACTCTGTTCGATCTGACTGAGCTCTTGTTGCTCCCCATATACTGGAACATCCCAAAACGCCTGCATCTCTGCTGTTTCATAAGCTGGCTTTGGCTTGATGGATGAGTGCCATGGGGGCACAGTATTTATCAGGCCCATTTCAAATATGGTCTCAAAAACAGAACCTTCAGCACCGCATCATGTCTTGCAAAGTACTTGATCTGTGCAAGTGCGGGGCATGCAGATAGAATATGAGCCAAGCCCTCTTGCGCGCTGTCCACATAGCCTACATACAGCATCGCTACCAGAACTTTTACGTGTCCTGTGGATAGAGTACAAACGTGTGGATAATAGTTGTTCGTAAAGCTCAAACATGTCAGCGATAGTGTTTGTTGGGCAAGTTCGCCAATCGTTCAGCCACCAAAGACATCGCTCGGTAAGATTGGTATCAACTTTATACTTGTTGCTAAAAAACAATACAATAGTTGATAGAGCCAGAAGTTAAAAGCAATGGTCCTAATAGCTTTAGAGATATTCTCTTGATCACTGGTGGAATCCATTAATTTTGCTGAATGACATTTTTCCAGTTGTTAAAGTTCACTTCGCCGGTTGTTGGAGCTTCATTTTACAAGTTGATGAGCTCTACCTACCATTAATGGATCTTTTTCATAATTTGGTTAAATAAACCTGGAAAATTTATTTCCACAGTTGGAAGAATCCAGTTGATGAATCGGTTAGTAGAAACTATATTTCATTCATTTTTTTTTAGTTTCTGGAATCCACTTCACCAATTACAGTAAATATTACACTTCCCATGTTTGCATGAGGGATCCATTTCATTTCCCAGTTGATGGATCAATTTCCCAATTGGCTGGATCCATTTTCCATTTGATGAATCCACTTTCCATTTTATGAATCCACTTGGTTTTCAATTGATGAATCCACTTCCCAGTAAATGGAGTCCATTTTCGAGTTGATACTCTTCGAAAGCTGTTGGAGCTCTTTATACGGAAAAAAATGAAATAATTCTTTTTCCATTGTGGAATAGTCTAAAACAGGTGACACAGCACAAGTTTCATGACTTTGCCAGTTCATGAGGCTCATCACCCTTTAGCAGAACCTATTTCAAAAACTTGGTGTCAGCAGTTATTGCTTGATAAAACCCATGTCACTATTTAGTGGCAGAATACACTAATTCACAAGTTGCTGGAGTTTAGTAATTTGGTTCGTAGACTCTGCTTCAGCAATTTTCAGAAGACATTTTGTCATTACTCAGACTTCCAAATGAAGAGTCTATATCTGGGGCGATCCTTCCTGACTCTTGGACGTCAATTGGTAGTTTCCAGAAATACTCGGTTATCAACAGGCGCTTGCGTAAGGTACATTAAGCATATCACAAAAAAGTATTTGCTCTTTGAAGTGAAATCTTGCTATTGAGAATGTGTGGTAAAATATATGTCTAATTCATAGTAGGCCCACCCTATAAGATGTAATTATATATAAAGCGTGATTGTTGGAACGGATTGGTCCACGACAGCAATTGATATCTTTGATAATGTTAATAACGAAGTCATCATTAGTTTAGTTATCACCAGAATCTCACAGCTGGTTCTCTTCATATAACACCAGTATTGAGTATTATACAATTTACCTGATATAACTGTGATAACTGACCCAAAACTTGCCTTAATGAATGCTGAATTGCTGAGTTTTGATGTACCGGCTTATTTCAGGACTCCAGACGAGCAAAGACACGACAATAAACCTACAAACTTGTAGATCACGTTATGCGAAATATTTGTAGGGAGTCAGGTTAGCATAGTGGTCATCAGTCGTGCCTCCCACCTCTACCATTCGATTCCTGGGCTCGGCGTGTGGGCTGAGATTTGTCGATCTCAATCTGACTGCAAGGGTTTTTCTCCGGGTACTCCGGTTTTCCTCCCTTTGCAAATTCGACTTTCACGCCAAGATCTGAGCCATCGAGCTATTAAACATTAGCTTCTGGCTAGGAAGAATGGGCAACCACTTCCTTCGCAATTGACGTTAAATAAAGTATTTATTTATTTATTTTTGTATTATAATTGAACTCCTGTTGTCTGTGAATGTCGAAATAAACTTAACCGAGAGCCACGCCTCTAAAAATTACAGGTATGGTATGGCATGGTATGGTATGGTATGGCATGGTATGGTATGGTATGGTATGTCAGTACCGTGTACAGAATACCCTGCCACCGTCAATGGTTTATTCCTGTGCGTCAGTAGTTTTTTTAAAATTAAGGCGGAGTTATATCCAGAACAATAGTGGCAGGGTTGTAGCAGGGTGTTTAGCAGTTAGTCACTGAGTACTTAATAACATGCCGAAATCATCAAAGTTCATCGTATTATTTCGGGTATTAATGCAAGAAAGAAAGTGCAAAGCTTTTGTACAAAGAACAGAAAGTAACTTATCTACTAAAAAAATCAGATTTATTTCTATTTCAAATCAGCATAAAATTCTCTACAGCTTTACAGGAAGTCCGAGTAACGCTCTCAGTTGTAAAATAGATTGTAAATCATTTTCTTTAGATTAGATCTATATTGTAAGTGTGCCTTGAGGCCACTCTCTAACCTATGGGCGCTTTTTCGCTACTTTTACTGACATTTTTGATGATATCTCCGTCATTATTTTGAAAATCGAGAAAAACGATCATTACTTTACAGATTGAGTAAATATTTTCAGATTTTTTGGGTCAGATTCATGGGAAGAGAAGTGAAATTTGAATTTGGGTGAATTTTAGGGAAGCTTAAAAATTTATTTTGGAGTTAATATTAGATAGAAATTCGTCAAACCGTCCTCGAACCAAGTTGGACCTTCGCATGGTCTGGAGGGACGGTTTGGCGGTTATACACCAAATTCTTCATACTCGAATACTTCTCTCAACTTACTCACTCTCCACCAAAATTTAGGGTAGAGAGTGGCCTTAATTCTGTCATATTGCGCAAATAAGAGCTCCACACATTCGAAGATAGATCCTATGTACACTTTCAGTTTACTATAAATATAAATTACAGCCTGCAATTCTTAAAACGTATTACATACCTTTAATTTGCCGATCAAGACTCTTCCTCTCTTGGTTTCTGTAAGCTGAACGTGTCGACTTTATGCGTTTAAGTTATCAGCCTATTAAGAATCGCAAACATAAACTATGTTAAAGAATCAATTTTAAATTTAAACATCCAAATTCACAGCTCGGTTTTACAATTACTCTCTCCGCAAATTTACAATAAAGCATTGTCAACTTAATTTGTAAATAATTTTGTTTCCTCCAAACAATATTTACATGTTCAACAAGAGCTACTGTTTACGCTTGTGGACTTAAATTAACACCGACAAACCGAAATTCGTTTTCTAGTTTCTTCAAAAAACATTTATCCATTTCTATGTTATAAGGAGTGAAACCACCTGCTTATTTTCTAATTCTTCATTTGAAAAGAAAACACTGTATCGGATTGGAATTGGTGTTATTTAATTGTGGTTGAATTTGCTCCTGAATAATCGTGACTTTTTTTGTTATTGACTTAAGATTATACTGGATGTTTTTGCTAGTGTTTAAATGTATATAATCTAAAAAGAAAATGTAGTATTCACGTTATCTTTTTTGAAAGTTTTTGTGCCTTTGTACAAGAATAGATAACAATGGTTCTCAGCAAAGAATCTCGTGTAAGGTAACACGTATTAACGAAAAGAGTTTAAATAAGCACATTTTCTAAAAACATTATTACATTACAGTAAGCTGAGAAACTGACATGAATTTTAAAATACGTTGGCAACTTCTAAACGTTTCGGAAGTACATGTTACCCGATTGTCACCGCTTTAGATAGCGTTATTACTATTAGTAATACTAGGGAAATGAGATGATAATCAACACATCGTAGTACAATGAGGAAAGAGTAGCAGCTTCATCTTCCATTTCTACAATATTCATTACCGGGAATAAAAACAAACGCTGCATTTTGAAAACGTCTATTATCATTTTACCGCGATCCCAATGCAAAATTTCGCTCGGTTATCATGTTATGAGAACGGTGTACGTGTGGACGCCAGCTGAGCAAAGTTTACAATTTCATATCCGATGCCATTAAGTCGTGACGAAGCAAAAAATCTGTCGTAATCCCCTCAAGGGGGGTTTACATATGAGATATGTTCGTTTGAATTTAGTTTAATCTTTCAACCATTACTAAAACAAATTTCAACTAATACAATGATTGACGGGATTTAACACCACATCTCAGTTAAAGCTGTCACTCAGTATAAAACAACTTGAAAAGGTCTAATTTAAACATTTTCTGCTCGGGTTAATATCTCCTATATCATTTCCACTTACCGTTCTCATATATTTTAATTATGAAAGCGTTCATATTCTCAATTTTGCATCAACAATTTCTTTATTGCATAACCACAAAATTGAATAAAAAAATTTATTACAAGTTTAAAATTTACCACAATTGAAACCGTATTTTGCATAATTTTGACTCATAACTGATCTTAATAAAAATTGTATTTTAAAATTTGAAAGCGAAAGCCACCAATTCCCGCATACAACACATTTTCAAAACAGACAAAATGATTGTTATGAAAATCGATTAACTAACGGATTACTTTCAATTGAAAGACCGTTATTATTCGTGTTTCGAAAGCCTTAACATTTCAAAATAGTGTAATTCTGATTGTGCAGATAATATCAATTAGCAATTTTTTGATTTACAGCTAAACGGAGGCTGCAGTTACCGCTTTTTTACGTCTTCAAACGCTTTTAATGTCTAAAAGACACATGTATATCCTAGCTTGTTGGAATCTAAGTTGGAATAAGCAATAGTTTGCTTCAGGAACGTTGTGAATAAAGTGGGCTAAACAATTACTTTGTTTCTTTCCCATTTGCCCACTCACCTTGAAAACAATCGGAAGTGTGTTTATGTGGAGAATCGTTTCTTGTTTCTTTGGACTTCATTGTTAACATTATTAGCGTGAACCGAAATACAATGAGTTCCTGTTGTAAAAAGCTACAAATTTGCAGTACGTGTAGCACATCGATTGAGCCCACAGAAGAGCGTCTGGCACCAGCTCTCGCCAATGTTGTGTTTGGATTTTACATCCAGAATCTTATTTCAATCGTCTTAATTTCTAGTCAATACAAGTTATTGGTAAAAAACATTTAGCAGATGTGAATACGTAATGAGGTTTTTTGCGCATGCACAGGACTTATATTTAGTTTGAATGTATATATGAAACTAGCTGCATGATCTACAAAAAACTTGCAGTTCGGCAGTATAATTTCATTCGCTTGCTTAACATTTCTTTGAGAAAATCTGCAGTTTACATTTAATATTTTAGTTGATTGTTTATTAGTCTTGTCTGGACAATTAATAATTCAATTCTTGAATGATTTTCTTGTGTTTTTTTGTTTGACCGTTAATTTGTTTCGCAGTATTTACTAAAATGCAAACCTTTAAGTTTACGCTCTCACATACAATAACGACAATGAACTTTAGGATTAGTCTTTCAAATTTAATGACAATGGCTTAGATTGCTCATATGATAAACAAATTTTTCTGCATGTAGGCAACTTACGAAGCAGAAATTTGTTTATCGAGTTTAAACGGAATGATAATTTAAAATACTTTTCCGGAAATTTGTTAACGTAAGATTTTGTAACCGTACCATGCAGAAAAGATTGTACTAAGGAGCGATTATTTCCATGAAAAAAGATATGTACTCGGAACTGAATGATAAATTGTGTTTCTTAAGACTCGGTTTTTTTACAAGTTTAGCAGTGTCGGCAAAATTTTCTGGCCGAAAAGGTATCTTTGCTAATTAAGGATTTTGTTAAACTTGTGCGATAAAAGATCGAGCCGAAAACAAACTATTGGCAGGAAAAGTAATCAGCTTAAATGAAAGTAGAAAGAAGTCTAATTTTTGAGCAACATTGCTTCCCGCGCAACGCAACAGCTGCAATATAACAAGTGCGAACTATCAAATATAGTGATGGCAAGATTGAGAGACGCGCGTCTTAAACTATAAATGTCTTTGCACTCAACAATCCCGCCACAAAAGTTATGTTCTCCCTCTTTAGGTGTCCTCATAAAATAAATTGGTTAGCATACAAAAAATGGCCCGCTCTGGAATGTTTTTTTGTTTGCTCTTATAGACCATAAAAACAGCAGAAAATCATGAGCTTTCACGACATTCGTATATAAAGCGTTCGAAAATTGAACTATGAATCACATTTTGAATCAAGTAAAAGAAGTTTTGAGAAAAATTTATACTGCGCGAGTAAATCCACCTAAAACCAAGGCGTTAAAATAGTGTAAATTAAAAAAAAAAGCCCGCTCGCCCACTTTTTGGAAAAATCTAAGAACGCTAACTATTTTCTTTATGTGGCATTAGTGAGTAAAATATCGGACACAATCAATCTTCCTCAGTTTTTGAGGTCTTTTTGTTGAAATATTTTTCTTGAAGGTAAATGAGATTTTTGCCTGAATTATTAATAATCATCAATAAAAAACTATCGATGTCAAAAAAAGTTTTGTCTTTATCTCGAAGTTGAAAAATCTTTGATTGAAAAAAAAACTGTACCTTTTAATCTTTCGAAAAAGTCAACGGCTTTATTAGTTCGAATTACGTCCTCGAACAAACCGCTATCAGACGTCAAGCTGTTTTTCAATAAATCCTTGTTCGAAATATTTTAAATGGTTTTTATTACTTTCTTCCGTTTTTGGTTTTCTCAATGAGAGCAATAAAAACAAGGATTTTAAGCTTTCAGTCTGATTTCTTGTAAATATCTTTCTGACCAAAATTGACGTACAGAGCAATGTATGATAGTCTTTGTTGAATATTGGTCTTCACCACGGTAATTGTTATTGGATCGAATCTCTTTAGTTTAGTTTCTTATTTCGTTTTGTTTTTTATCAGAAAAAAAATCAAGCTTTTCTTGACAAAATATTAAATTGTGTGATTGAAAATTACATTCGGGAAAATAGAAAAACAAAAAATGCAATATATAGCACAAGTATAGATATCTGAAAAGACATAACTATAATGCTGCTGAAAAAATTACAAAACAGTTACTGTTCATAACTTATGATATCAATCTCAACATTGTCATGCAGAGACACCATTTATTGAAAGACTTCTTCATACCTTTCATTTTGCATTGTCAAAAAAATTTGCATAGTGTAACCTTGTTATAATTAAAGAACTTTGTATCCCATATAGTCCAGTCAATCTACTGATCCACTTGAAACAAATTGCAACAGAATTTTTCTCTATGCCAAACTGTTAATTGAGGTCAACTTACTAACATACTAAAAGTCCCCCAAAATCCTTGTGGTGGAACATGCTTAAATTAAGCGATGATTTTTTTGATAAATAACACAGGAAGCCCAACACTACAAAAATAGCACATTTGTGTAAATACTGTGAAATTAGATTGCAATAATTTCCAAACATGCCTTAAATAATCCAAAAATCGTTTATAAAATCGAATTTGAATATTTTCTATTATGAATGTTGCTAAAAAGATGTTTTTGGTGACTTCGCCACAGGAAGCCCATTTCAGTGATATTTTTGTCTAGTTTTGATTATGTCTATGTATATGTGTAAATTATCAATGATCGCACTTCACTACGATTTCAAGGTGACAGATTGCAAGTTTGTTGCAGCAAATTCGAACATGCTCGAAACTTCAGTGCAAATCGCTGAGATTTTTACATGAAACTTGTCAAAATGTTACCATTCTACCCCTTACATTTTTCTTAGACCTTTTTGCGTCATATACTTTCGATGGGGATAGAATGTTAAAATTTTGTTTATGAATCCCTTTCTATTAACACTCAGTTTGTATATCTGGATGGCAGCTGTTTTCACATGTAAGGCCCTGGCAATCTCCACAGGCTGGTGAGCAATATAAACCATTCTTTCTACATGAGCATCTTTTGGTTTTGCAATCTTGCTTACAATTGCAACGGATGAGCTGTAAAATTGTGCTGTGTGCTGGTGGTTTATCGGTTAGTATTGCTGAAAATTGGCCATCCTTTAATTGCCACCCCCAGTCTTCTGGAGGGAGGTGATTTCCTTTCCATTGCTGCACCTGATGATACACCCTGAGACTGTGGTATTTGGCAGCTGCGGAGGTTGGTGGTAGTGATTCTGGACTCACAAATGCTGTACCAGTGGTAACTTTTTGGCAGAATTTCGAATATCTCGAAGAATGAAAACTTTGGTTGGTATTTCCATTGTATAGGTAGACAATGGCCTTCTCCCCCGACTCAATGATGGTATCCTTTGCAGTTTCAGCACTATTGAAAACTTGAGACAGCTCTTGAAAAGCTTTGTTTGTTTTCAACTTCTTGATGACCGTCCCTTTACCAATTCCATAAATACTAGAGGTTGTGTCACAACCAAGGATGGCGTGAGCAAAAAGCAGACTGTTACACATATCAAAGCCAAGGGAAGACCTGGTTTGTTTAATGTTCCAAATGCGTCTAGCTTTAGATCTCTGTCTTGGCTCAGGCGTAAAAAATATGTCATAAGTAGTAGCGTCGTCTGTGTGATAGAAAAGAAGAATCAGCAAATCGGTGTCATCACCAACTAGTACTACTGTTGTTTCGCGTCTTGATGCGTCGATTGCTCTCTGCTCTCTACGATTTTTCCCCTATTCTTTCGTTCCATTCCTCTACTTCGTCGATGTCGACTTGATTTTCTCAGAAAATTATTTTCGGAGTTTGACTGTCTTCTTTATCGCTCTTGATTTCCATATAAAATAAAGCCAAAGATCAACCAGCGAGCAATGCAGAACGCAACTATACTTGCAACTTCTGGTTAGTGACCATAAATTGGAATACACATGCAATCGTATGTTTAACTAAGACTCCAAAGGTAAAATCGCTGGGTTAAAAACTATCTGTTTGTTTTTAATTTTCCGGAACTCGTGGAAAACTTCTAGAATGTTGTGGAGAAATTTTGAAAAGTTTTATAAACAAACAAAACAAAGTGTTTGTGTTTGTATAGTAGACACAATTTCCGGATTTTTTCCAAGTATTTTCTTTGCATTACACTTTGGCTGATAAGCCAAGAACTGCATAACTGTTTTGGTGGCGTAGTTTCTCGTTGTCTGTTTTGCAAGGGAAAGTTTGGGGTTGTCGTCCTGAAGAAGTTAATTTTTTAACCCAAAGAATACCTGGAAAACTCCTGGAATTTTCTTGTAAATAATCAGTGAGCATCACGTTCTTAGGGTCTGCGCCAATATGGATACGTTTTGATGAGGTTACTTATCAAATAAATCGAAACTTTAAAGTAAAACCACAATGAATCATTTAAAAGCAAGTCAATCAAATCGAATTTTAATGCAGTCGTATTTCTACATTTTGGATAGAACCAAATGCACGTGAAAACAGCTTTTTGCGTGTCAAATTTTACATTTTGAATTCCCAAAAGTCTTAAGTGGGTTTTGTCATTGATATATCTCCATACTGATCATTGTGGTGATTATCACAATGGTGCATGGTGATGATGATAGTGAGTTTGGTGATGATGATAGTAATAGTGGTGATGATGATAGTGATAGTGGTGATGATGATAGTGATAGTGGTGATGATGATAGTGATAGTGGTGATGATGATAGTGATAGTGGTGATGATGATA
>JAOBRB020236176.1:0-11773 GCA_027575285.2 Zoanthus pulchellus
ATTACTACATGGATGACAACATTACTACTTGGATGACAACCACTACTACCTGGATGACAACATTACTACTTGGATGACAACCACTACTACCTTGATGACAATCATTACTACTTGGATGACAACCACTACTACCTGGATGACAATCATTACTACATGGATGACAACCACTACTACTTGGATGACAACCACTACTACCTTGATGACAATCATTACTTCTTGGATGGCAACCATTACTAATTGGATGACAACCACTACAACTTGTACGACTACGACTATTATTTAGATGACAACCTCTACTACTACAACTACTACTAATAATAATAATAACAACAATAATACATCTAATACTAATAATAATGATAATGTAAATATCTAATTAAACTTGTAGTTATAATAAAACTATGAACTTCTACAAGATAACAAGGCTGAGGGTGCTGAAACGTTTTTAACTTCATTATTATGCTAAACGCAACTTTTTGGGGAAATATTCACCTTGAAATGATCATAACTCTGCCAATTTTTGAGTAATCTAATCAAAACTTTGCATTTTTACTATTACTGATGTGGCAAATGTGATGATGCAATTTGTTTTATGAAATCCAGAATGTGTATTCATCAATGTCACGCTTGCTTGAATGTAACAAATGGCCGAAAGTTTCTGAAACAACATCAACGGTTTTATATGAACTTTAAAAGCATCCACGCAAAGTTGTCTTCACAGCCGGTTAATTTGCCAAGTGCCCTGGAACCCCTAATAAAACTCCTGGCTAATTGTAAAATTTGAACAGAAGTGAAAATAATAAAGTAACTGCATGGTTTACAGGCTTTTCCTTTTTGGCCAGTGACCGGCAATTTTTGTCACCTGCAAATGGCTTCGTCACCGGCAACTAAAAGCATACTTGCTGTTATATAATTTAAATTAGTATAAACTTACTATGTTCTATCGTGAATCTGTGAATTTGATTGGCTCTTTCACTGTTTACTATCTGCAGATAATCAACAGTTATGAATAGCCAATGAAAATCATTCTTCTATCAATTTTGACCAATCACGAAGCTTCATGTACATGACTGACAAGAATCGCTTTGAAAAAAATAGAAACAATGGTATCGCGACAATTTGCAGAAATTTCTGACAAAGAAATTGAAAGTATAATTGAAAAGCAGTTCCAGAAAGAACAAAACTGGCGACAAAATATGGAATAAGAATTTTTAATGGTAAGATATAAGTATGTCTTTGACATACAATTTTGTTCAACAGAAACAATTTTTCTCCCAACGAAAGCTGAAATTTATCACTTGAAATGAATCTTTGTAAACACAATAAAACATTTTTTTTGTAAACAATACTCCACATTTTTATGCAATGAGAACATTATTTTAGTAAATTTATACTAAAACAATTAGACTACATGCCCTCATTTTCTACAAGCGATCATTGACTATTTGCTCATAGAAAACTCAGGCTCAAAGTCAAGTTGTTAAATAGTTTATATAAAGAGTAATTGTCTTTGCAAGCTTCACTTTGATCGACTTCAACTTTATTTTAAAAGGAAAACCCTGGGTTTAGCTGTTCAAGTTGTGCTTACTGTATAACTATAACAAATCAATTTCATACCCTAACAGCAGCTAGAAACTCCTCAAATGATATTGTACCACTTTTGTCTTTATCAAACTGATTGAATAACGCTGGTATCTCCTGTATAACGAAATAAAAATTATATTAACATATTAATGGCAAGTTCTCAACTTTGTATTAATTAAATTTAAATATTCTAAGAAACAAAATGACCACTGACATGTAATGGTATCAACCAAATTGATCAACATTGTGTTCGACATACCTGTCGTCCAAGAGAAAAAAAAAATCGCCCTGAGTACCCCTACAGTTACCATCTACTTAACATTGTCTGGCTGCATTACCAGCATGGTTGGTCCTTGTGGTGTAGTGGTTAACACGTCGGACTAGTAAACCAAAGATGTGGGGTTCCATTCTCACCATGGGCTATAAGCTAAATCCTTTCGAGTGTAGTGGCCCATGGAGCCGGTGCTTAAATCTCTGGTTTCTTTAGTGTTAAGCAGATGAGAGTCTTTGACTCCCCCTGGATGGGACACTAATCCATCGCAGGTTAGCTCCCAACAGACGATGGTACTCATTTACCTACCCCGGGAGGATGGAAAGCTGAGTTGGCTAACGCGGAATAAAGGCCACACAAATATTCAAATCTTGGCAAAGTGCCGGGATTGAACTTGGGACCTTGTGGTTGGAAAGCAGAGATCTTACCAACTGCGCCAACCACGTCCGCATGGGCCATGGGCTATATATGTTATTTTTTTCTTATTTCATTCAATACATCTACACACCGATCCTAGGGCAATGGAGTACTTACCCACATGAGGTATATGAGCTACATGCCACCCTGTAGAGCATAGAATTGGCCAAAACAAATGCACCCTAAACTAACTTTGGTCTAAACGAGTTATGATTCTTTCCTACTAAATAAACAAATCCATTTACGAGCCTAGTGGCCTGTGGGGCTGACTCTTATCTCCACATTCCATAGTGTTAAGTGTATGACAGTCTTTGACTCCCCCTAGACGGGACATTAATCCATCACAGGTTAGCTCCCAGCAAACGCTGGTACTTGTTTACCTACCCTGGAAGATTGGAAAGCTGAGTTAGCTTACCAGAAAAAGAAAATTGCACATTCAAATATTTGAATCTCGGCAAAGTGCTGGGATTGCACTGGGGTCCTTGCAGCTGGATATATAGCAGAGATCATACCAAATGCACCAACCATGTCGACAATACGAGGGCAGATTTTTTCCAAGTAAAAAGTCTATTGGCTTGTTTTTTGTGGTATGAAAAACACTGATACAAGCTTGCATCGCAATCTCAAAATTTTAAACTTTAAAACCAAACAAAAGATGTCTTTTACCTCATCAGTCAATCCGCAGTCATAATCATGCATTCCTTTTTTGAACTCTTCAAAGTTAAGAGATTTTGAGCCATCATCATCAAATATCCTAAATGCTCTGCAAATGAAATTTGTATTTGTAGAAACACAATTAGATAACTTTATAAACAGGGCTTCTGATATTGTGCGCTGGTGCGATTTCGCACAATTAACATCTTGCCGTATCCGATCGCGTAATCAGCGAAAAAATTGCACAATATGGGGAAAACGGATTCATTTTAAAAAATACTGTAACATTAACATTATTTTTGAATTAAATTATCATTCTTTCTGACTTACAAAACAAAAACAGTCTAAAATTATGTTTTGCATCGAATAAATACGTTTGACTAGTGGCAGTGAGTCACAAAAGAACAAATTAAATTGTTTCAAAATTTTCAGCACTTCTGGAATTCGCAGCGACAACCACATTCATTTATCAACTAACTGTCTGTCTATTTTTGAAATGACAAGTATGAAGTGTCAAAATCTAACTGAAAGCTTTTTTCACCTGAGGAAATACAGATGTATGACGGACTGTGACAAGCGTAAGTTAGACTTTCAAACAATCAAACAATTGATCTTCCTCCAAACTGTCTGAGATTATAAATAATTTCTTCTTCTTTTAAAACTTGATATCATTGATTATTTGAACAGCAGCAACACTTTTTCTAAAACCTAAAAGCAAACAGCGAATGTATAAAACTTCAACACAACAATATCCGTGCACCTGTGTTTTCATAGAAATTATTATAAACCACAGAAATGTTTGTCTACTGAAATTAACATGTTGCATCAAACGGGCATCTCCAAACTTGCCTCTAAAGATCAGTTCCCGCAAAACTTGTTTGTTTCCAGCAGTCATGAGTTTTATAATTTTTTGTTATCTCTAAAAGTGTGATTATTTTGAAAATGGTTTTTGTTAACGTTTATTTTTACCATCCATGTTACATTTTAACAAAAATACAAAACAATGCTGAACACGTGCTGTGGCTGATGTGAAAAAGGTGTTTGTTTTTGTTTACATTATTTTGGGAGAACCTGGCTGAAGAAGTGATAATTTTGATATTCAAATGATTTATTTCAGAAAATCAAAATGCTGATTTTAAAATTTTTGTTTTATAGCGTGAGATTTACGCATGGGTCTTCAAGTTTCAACGAACCAAGGTGAGATCTCTGATTATTAAGTCAGTTAAGATAAAACAGTCTTACCTTGCGTGACTTATCACTGACACAATTTTTGAAAAACATCATGATAATATTACAGAAGATGGGATTTAAAATTGCATTTTTTAATTAATTCAGTTTTTAAAAATGCTTGTTAAACCGAAACTAATAAAAGCTCTGGAATCAGAATTTACCATCACATTGTAACACAAATACAATGCCGCATTTTAAACTAAAATAATCTAAAGTTATCATTTATCAATGCCTTCGATAATGAGAAAGAGGATCAAATGATGAACTGCTCTAAAACAATTTTTTCTTGGTTGAGATATCCTGTAAAAGCATATAAAGTGCTGTACTATTCGCACATTGAGATTAGTTGCTCCACACATGTTTGATTTGTGGGGGGGGGGAAGGATAGGGGTGTTGGTGTATTTTTTCTGTACAATATGTGTGATATAGTGTTTGGCCTATTTGACAGCATAAAAAAAACTTATATGATTTCAACAATTATAATTGTATTTATGTGAATCAAACCACAGTTTGGCACCTTCAAAACATTTGAAATTAAGAAATCAATTTAAATTACCACACAATTTGCTGCACAATTGACCCTCACAGTGCCACACAATTCCCCATTTTTGGCCGCACCCTGTCAGAAGCCCTGTTATATTTTTTCAATTCTATTTTTGAAAACAAAAATACCATGACTGAAATCAGCCAGAAATGTTATGTAGATGGTAACAGTTACCATCTACTTAACATTGTCTGGCTGCGTTACCAGCGTGGTTGGTCCTTGTGGTGTAGTGGTTAACACGTCAGACTAGTAAACCAAAGATGTGGGGTTCGAATCCCACGAAGGGCTATATTATGTTATTTTTCTCTTATTTCTTTCTATATATCTACACACCAAACACATTCCTTTTTCATTAATCTACATTTAATACCATATAAAAATTATGTGTACCAAAAATTATGGTGTTCAACTTACCAATAGAGAAAAATATCGCCCTGGGAACCCCTACAGTTACTATCTACATAACATTACCAGCTGCGTTGCCAGTGTGGTTGGTCCTTGTGATCTAGAGGTTAACACATCGGACTAGTAAATCGAAGATCTGGGGTTCGAATCCCACCGAGGGCTATATAATATGTTATTTTTTTCTTATTTCTTTCTTTCATTTATCAAAAATTGGTTACCCAAATTTTTCTAATCTCCAGCCCTCTGTGATCCTCATAGTTCTTTTTTAACTTTAATTTTTAAAGTCCTGAGAATGTAGAATAAATCTCAGACAAAGTTGCATTGTTTTTGGACTAGAAAAAATGACATAAATGAATTTTGATCAAGGTCTCATCTCTCCCTACATCATTCCCAGTATCTGTTTATGAGATTTTAGGAAAACTTAGTATTTCATAAAAGTCACTTATATTGTTTTGGCACAAGACCCTTCAATTTTACAGTATCAGGGTTCAAAATAACGATCTCAAATTTTGTTTCATCTTGTAAGCTCTTTTGTTTGGTCCAAAATTTTTGCCGGCTGTTTTCGAAGCCAGATATAAAATATCCTGTTTGTAAAACGGTATAAACATAAGTAACCTACAAGACAACTGTGTTGTGGAAACGAAAATCGCCGACAAGGTCCAAAATCTGCCGGCCATTGCCGGCAGCTATTTTGAACACTGAGTATGTTTCATCTGGTTTACCATCTTATTAGTCTAACCTTCCCAATGATTTTATTCCATTGGCACCTCTTGCAAGACAAGCATAACGCAATTTTTCTGCAAGATCTGTTACAGTTCCACTTTCAGCCATTCGCTTGCATTTTTTTTGGAATTCTCTTTCCTGTGCAGACATGGTTACTTTTCTTGATTTCTGAAAGGTGCAAAAAAGGAAGAAAAAAGTCACAAACAAGAATTGGGTTTGATAATTTTGTCCCCAACTGTTTGTCAGATACATGGAATTTGAGGTTGAACGAAGAACTTTTCATACTCTATTGTTTAATGGGCAAGTGCTTGGGCCAGCTGAAATTTGGGGTTTATATATTGCTAATCAATACATGGTATTTGATTTGCATTTGTCTTGGGAAAAACTTGCTTTAGCAAAACCAATAAAAACAAATTTTTTGCATGGTAAAAAACTTTTGTCGCCAAGGTAAAATGCAATGATTTTACAATTGAGAGTCTATCTCTCGCAGAAAGAAAATGTTGACCTATGATTGGCTCCAAACAGTAAAGGAAGAACACGATGACCCAAAAAAGAACACCTTTACAACATGAAAAAATCTAAAACAGTAGTTGTGATTATGATACTGGTCTGAGCTCAGCAATAATTGATATAATTATTATAGTAAACATCAGTGATGGTCAGGGGTGTTTTATAGTACATGCACTTTATATGAGTAGGGGCAAACATATCTTATATCTAGAATAGATGGGACTGACTCAAAAACCTCGGAAAAAGAACATAGCACTTTTGGAAATATTGGGCAAAACTTGCTATACGAGGAGTGGAAAGAGCTCCTTAAATGGGCAACTTTTGAACAAAGAAGAATATTTTAATTGCTAATCGAGTGTCATAAGACATTAAATAGACTTTATCCCACAGCAATTTTCACATTTTCATAATTTTTGGCCCTAAAGAGCTAATTATCATTTTAAACATAAGCTTACATCAGCATCTTTATATATAGTTTTAAACTTCCTTTTCATACAATAGTGATTGGAAGAAAATTTAAATACTTTTAGGAATAGACTGAGGTGTCACCTAGAGACTAGTGGCAAACTTTTTCACAGTTTCTCTAAAGTTTACAAACTCTTTTTACAAAAAATTAGACATGGACAATGAAAGAATTTTCAAATTATTAGCAAATGTTTCAAACAAACTGTCAAGCACTATGGAATTCAAAAAAATACAAATATTTGCAGTAAGGCAACGAGTCAAACTCTGAAAAAACTTTAAATCAAGAATTAGTAAACAACGTGTTTTCCGAAATTGAAGTAAAGCAATCAAACTATAGCTTTGTTTACAGGATAAAAAGTTTTAGCTACAGAAAAATCTCTTATGCTGAAGGGTCGCCCACTTCACTGCTAACAAAATAACGATCGTTACTGCTAACAAAATAACGATCGTTCAATAATATATGTTCAGAAAAAACTTTTTTCACTCAAATAAATTGGAAACAATAAAAACAAACAGCAACTAATTCCCGAACAAAAATTTCACCCCTAAAAATTTAAGAGATCAAGGATTGTGAAAATGTGAGTTGCTGTACAGCTATATTTTAACAAACCAATGAACACATTCTATGTATTATAAGGTCTACGGAGTAAACCGATGGAAGAGCGTAGGCTGTTGATTCTCTCATAAAACCAAATATCAAAGTATAATTCCTAACCTGCGTTTAGAAGAGAACCTGGTTCCTAAACTTTAAGTATCGAGAATACTATAAACTCCTCAGCAACAAAATAACAGAATGCTCACTTGCTTTTGAGGGTGGGACAAAGGGAGCAACCGCGGAGGAATTGTAACCGCTCCTGTATCTGAAGCGTGGCACCTGGCACCTGAGGCTGGAACTTTCGTTTTCATGTGACGTCATAGGTCTCAAAAAAAATTTAGGTCGGAATCCTATCAACTGTATTATTTAAGATATTTTTAAAAAGAAAAAAAAAAGATTAGAGTTATCTTCTATATTATTTTATGATTTTATATTTGCTCGATGGTTCTTCGTTGCTTGCAAGACGCTAATAATATCACACATCGTAGTCACGCTTTTTAAAAACTCCTTAAATTTAAAATCTTATCTAAATATTTAGAATTTTTGCTCGCCAAAAACTCCGTTAATTAAGAATTGTTCTTTTGCTCCAAAAATTATCCCAGAGCTGTTGTTTTAATTGCTCTACAAGCCCATGAGCGTTTTATCTTATTTGGGAAAAAAATGAATATTTAGAAACTTTAAAACATTACGTGGTTGAAAACGAAGAATATCGACTCAGTCAAAACAACTTTAACGCTTCTGGTTATTATCTCTTTACTAAACTAAGGTTCACAGAGTTTTAATTTTGGGATTTCCAAGTTCTTCCTTTAACTTTAAGAACTTTTCTTAGGTAAAGCCTTTTTTTCTTCTGTAAAAACGGCTACTCCTTTAACTTTAATGAGACTCAGGCCAGCTCTTGAATAAACTATACCGGCTTACGTCAGTGCTTCGCTCAAAATATCGACACTTAGTTTTTGTCATTTTCTCATTTTCGAAGAAACATTAAGAAAACACATTAGTGGCGTTACAGCCCGTATACTCACCGTATAGCGAAGGCCTGCTAAGGCCCGGGCCATCGATTACTTTGACAAATAAATGGATACAGTAACGCAATTTAAAAAAAAATTCATTGGGAAACATGCTCCTCCTACTTCATAAAACGATCAGGCCGAAAGCGCTTGCTCAGCCATTGGCCTTTAAAATTCTCAGATTCAAGCATCACCACGCACTGACAGAGAATCATTAATTATTATTATCTCGGCCATAAAACATTTGTATCATTACGTGCAGCTTTTTGGATTTCTTCCTGTCTTAGATACTTGTGCACAGTTAATAAAATATTATGGTAATAAAAAAAGTGGTTGTTATATTTGCAAAAGAATTAATTATTTGTAAAAAATCTTTTAATTTAGTTTTTTTTTTATCACTAATTGGTTAGATGGGAATTTAAAGGATTGAAAAGCAAGGTGGCTGGGCATTATAAGAGTGGTTATTCGATGTAACAATATGTAAATTGAGGTCCGCTAATATTCAGCTATAAATAAAAACCCTTTGATACTCAAATGTTTATTGTATCGGTTACTCGTAACTTATTATATACTTAAAACAAAAGATTCCACGGTGTTTATGACAGTAACTTATTCAAAATTAGCCTGTAAAGTTATTCAAATCTATTTTCTGTTTAGACTTAGCTCGTGCATAATTATATTTTCTTCAAATTGCACAAGGAAAATAATTAAGTGACATAAACAAGTCATGAGAAATTTTGGTTCTATGCCGCGCCCTACTTTTAATGCTCTCAAAAAAGTTTACAGAGCTTTTAAAATATCTATTGTCTTGCGTCTTATAAGTTTGCAAAGTCGAAAAACGTTGAATTTGATATCATAATTAAATATATTTGCCCTTGAAACCGAGCTCGTTCAAGTTAAATCTCTAGCAAGACTTAAAATTCCCAAAGAGATAATCTGTTTGAAATGAAAGCAACTGACTTGGCAAAATAAATCGTGGATAAGCGAAGTTATACTTGCTTTTCATAGACATACTAAAGCAGCTTCAGTTTTAGTTTAAATGGACTAGTAAAATTCGCGAGCACTAGCGACTAAAACACAAATAATACCAACATTAGTGATCCTGTTTCTTAACGATTAAGGCCGTGCAGTTAACACTTTTTTCTTAAGAACATTAATTAAACAAGAAAAATGGCGCCACTTCATTGATAGCTTTTAAAATTAAATGCTTTTCTGGCCGTATTTTTTTCTTTTAATGCTGCTCTCTCAATAATATATTTAGATATATTGTAGCATCAATCTGCGATATTTATACTCCTGAAATTTGTTTGCGATATCAACAAGTAATACTGTGAATAAAACCTTACATTTTGTTCCTATATTTTACCCTGAAGTATAAGAAAAGTAAATATAACAGATTCCTAACGTTGGTGAGGAAAAGTTATTGCTAAGCCAATTGATAAGAGTTAAGACAAGAAAATTTAGCACTATTGTTGTGATACAAATTTGTGGTGCCTTCCAAATTATGCTAGCAAACTAGCTTATAAGAAAATCACTCTAAAAAGAGGAAATAATTTTCCAGTCTTACCTTGAATTATCACGTTTCTTATATAATTAAAAAATGCTGTTTTGTTTATTTGGCAAAGAGGACTTGACATGCGAAGAATAACCAACTTCAGGCCCAGTAACTGACAACGCGCACAACCTCGTGTTCAAAACAAGCGAAATTAGGAGCTTTTTATGCTCAAAGATGTTTCACAATCAATTGTCTAAACATTATGCATATGCAAATTTTATTCACAATTCTGCTTTTTTATTGGTGTAAGATGAATACAAATATATTTTAAAACACTTAAAAACCCAAGCTTTGAAATAGAGTTGCCCTGCTATTGCTATGGCAACGGCTATTTTTGTCAAAAAATCAGCCTAGCTTGTTCGTTCAGCGCGATTTAATTATTTATATTTTTGGTGTTTAAAACATTTTTTTAAATCATCGACAGCTGCTTAAGTCCAAACTTCATCCTTTGAAGCTGATGTTCCAAGATGCAATTTTGCGTGCGTGTATTTGTCAAAAACGCCGTTGCGTGACGCTCATTATAGTTTCCTTTCTCAACGAGTGAATGCAGGTGAAAAATGGTAGTTTCTGGTAAAAGACATATTTAGTAACCTTTGTTTATTGTAAAAAAGTGCGGACGTGTAATTGGTCAAAATTAACCATGTGATTTCGGTTTATCTTTGACTTAAACCAGGAGCCATATAAAGTAGGAAGCGAGTGACTTCAATCTTCTAGTGTCACGGTGATTTTAGGAACCGACTCATTTTTAGTTTATTTCTCGCGAATTCAAACCAATCACATGCGTAAATAACATCACTGTTAATTTGTATGAATTGTTTGATTCCTCCGCGACCAAAACATCTATTGAAATTTCCTGCTAAAAGCGATCTAAAAAATAAACCAGTTCGTGAAAACGCCGTGACATAGGTCTATTATGAAAGTTGCTCGCTCTTACTTATGGGCTCGTGCTTGAGCAAAACTTTACGTCCCTTTATAGGCTATAACGTGAAGCCAAGGAGCCATAACAAGGAGTGAGCATATCCTATACTACACCTATGCCACGGCGCTGATCACGAACTGGTTTATTTTTAGATCTCGTTTAGCAGGAAATTTCAATAGAAGTTTGGGTCCCAGAGGAACTAGACATTTCATAAAAATTAACAGCAAAAAAGAAATACTTACTGACGTTAAAAACGTTAAAAACGTCAGTATTTCTTTTTTACGGTGTAGAATTTACATTTTCATTACTAAATTAACAGCAGCCCGCACATTAGGCGAAAACAGATCGGCGCTAAATACGCCCCAAAGAATTCGCCAGGTGTGCTGAGTGAGTTTTCAAGCCCACTTGCAGCTGCGGCAACAGCGCTTGATATTAAAAATGTTTGATATTTTAATATCAAGAACTTTTCGCACGAAGTTTTTTCCTAGTGTGAGGAGACTGAGTGAACTTAGCGCTGGCGCCGATAACGTTTTATTGCGACTACGCATGCCTAATTGGACATTGAATCACAAATGGCGTCGTCTCAGGAAGTTATCGACCAACGAAGACGGGAACGTGAACGACGACGTCTTCGAAAAATCTCCTTTCTGGTTTACACTTAATTCTTTTGTGTGTTTCATTAAGATTTTTATTTCTTTTCTTTTTTTTTGGTGAAAAGAAGAAAGATTTAATGTTTCTCTATGAAGCTAAACAAATACTGAGAATGTTTTTGCAGTAACGTCCACGTAGTCTCAACAACTCTAGAAAGAGTGTTTTTACGTTGTAATTTTAGTGACAACTCCGTGCACGTGCACCGCTCGCTGCATTCCAACGTGCAGTTATTGTATTTTCTAT
>JAOBRB020236286.1:0-11773 GCA_027575285.2 Zoanthus pulchellus
TTAGGCGGAAAAGAAGGCCACACAAAGATTCAAATCTCAGCAAAGTGCCGGGATCGAACTCGGGACCTCGTGGTTGGGAAGCAGAGATCTTACCAACTGCGCCAACCATGTCCACCCTTATTGATGGCTAAAGGCTGAATTAAAAAGCAACATTATCTATGTTATCTTGTCCTTTAGAAATTACAGAATATTATTCACATCACACGCTTTTTCATTTGAACAACTTTATAGAACAACGAGGTTCAAATTGTCCGAAAATTAGGGGCAATTTAAGAACAAGCTCAGGTTGAAACTTTAATGAATCTTGTAAGTACGTTCGCAATGTACATAGTAAAAACACAGAATCATCGTTTTCCATTTAGTATATCTACTATTGTCCTAAATGATACACGTATTCATGTATACTAAAAGTTCCTCTAACGATCAGCACTGTTTTTCAATGCCTTTTCTTCTTGTTTCGGTATTTTGCATTATCTAAAAACAAAGAAATTAGAGCAATGAACCGCGGCAAAATTTATTGGTATAAAAATGTGCGTAGACGTAGTATGCGGTGTACCGTCCACCACGTAAAGCAGCAGCAAAATTGTATGTTGCTTGATATTTCCAGTTCAATCATTTTGTTTTATAAAACCTTGAAATGCTATCTGCGATAAAGGGCAAAAACAAAAGACAAACTGGATGGAGAATGGGACGGTGGGCCGCTCAAATGTTAGACCCTAAGCTTGACAGGGATCAATCATTTTCAATGTATTGTTCGCAGATTTTAGAATTTATTCAAGATTAAACTTCCTGTCCCTTTTTGACATTTATTACATAGAGTTTGATAGCAAAAATGGCACAGTTAAAATACAGAAAACGAATTAAAATAAAATTAATGAATTTTTAAAAATAAGGTTCCACTTTTCAAAATAAACCTGATTATAACAATCTCTAGCATTTTAAAATTTATAATTCAAAGGTACGTTTGAAAGAAGACATGAAATTCTTTAAAAATTGCATTGTTCTACTTGTCTCATGTAGCAGCTTCAGTACTTATTTAGCAATTAATGAATGAGGCTTTCGTAGGATATGAAGAATTAAGCGGATCTCGGAAGGGCGTTATGCACCTTAGCCTACGGCCTCGGTACAGACCGAACGCTGTGAAAGCCGCAAACAAGAAAGCAAAGGAACAAAAGTTAGATAAATAATTTTATTTGCTTCCCTACGCGGTCTAGATGGGAAAATCTAGACCGCGGTCAAGATCGATTTTAGCCAATTTTAAAAATTCTTAATTTGTTTGTTTCCAGTCTTTATGCGACATGGCCTTATGATATTTAAATATGATAAAAATATTCAAGGCTTTTTAATGGACCAAAAAATGTTACCTTTAAAAGCCCTTTTATTTATGGGTCCAAGAAGCAGGTAACACAGCTGTCCCACAGTTCCAATGGGTCATGTCAAAACAAAAACATTGCGTCATGTCATTTTGATTTGTTTACAACGTGCCCGAAAGTTTTTATCATAATGTAGCACGAAAAGCCAGAACAAAGAGAAATATTGTTTTCATTATTTAATTTGAAGCCTTCCTGAAGACTTTCTGTAACTATCTCACTAAATGTTTGAAATATCTAAAAGATTAGAACAAGCACATCAAGCGGCGAATCCACGAGAACACGTAGAGGCAGATCATGTGAAAGCAGGAAGAGAGGCCGAAAATTCGTTTGTTAGATCGCTTCGGTCGAGGAGTTTAGATGTATCTTCAATATTTTGTGGTCTTCGAATTCCTGACGAATATCAGACACGAAGACGGGAAATTGACGTTGTTTTGTTAACTTCACGTGGGATTTTTTGCATTGAAATAAAAAATTGGGGAGGTAAGATTGAAAGCAGCAGCGACGGAGAAAAATGGATTCAAACAAAGCAACGCAAATTATTGCCCGAGATCTCTATTGTAACGAGTAACATTGAACACGATAACGGCGTAAACGACATCAAAATAAAAGCAGGCTTACTTCGGGACTATTTATGCCGCAAAGAATGTTTTATTGCAGAAAATATGTTTCACTGCCGAGTTGTTTTTGTTAATTCTAACTGCGAAATTCAAGATTCAATTTTAAACGACTCCAACGTTGTCGGGCCGTCAAACGCCGAGAATTTTATTTCAAGTTTTCAGCGAGGATATCTGGAAGTTTTGAATGAAATGTTCGTCCCTTCTTGGTTTAGAGGTTCTTTATCGAACAGTGTAATGAGTCATGCAAGGCAAACACTCTGCTCCATTGGAACATGGGATGTTGTTGAACTTTATGGCGGGAAAAAGTTGTACGGTGACTTAAAGGAAATTAAAGGTATATCTTTCAATCGCAAGACAGTGGAGGCACTCGAGTTCACCCACCAAAGAAATCGAACTCTAAGTTTAACTTGGGCAGTCCTCGGATATAGTCCCACCATTACGGTGGCTTTACTTGAGAGGGGAGGGACAGGCTGGCTATGGAACTCTTATTGTGCAGTTCTAAGGGTAGCTTATAATACTGAAATGGTATTTCGTGTTTGTGGTGACGAAGTAGACTCTAAAATTCCCTTAAATGACATAAACCGAGTCTTGATCAGCAAGTAAATAGCGTTTGTCAAGGATGAAGATGAATGTACTCTGCCTACGAAAATAGACAGCACATGGTCTATATACATAATAATAATTGCTTTTAAAAAGTGTTAAAAAACAAACATTAATGTTGAAAATTAACATAGAATAAGTTTAAGAGTGAACAGTATTCATACATCTGTCAAAAAATGCCACGACAGTCTGAAGATATTTGTTTGACTTTGTTTTTATTATGTAATAGCATATAACAAATTTTTAAGTAATATTTTTTTCCATCCTTTTTATCACAAAAAGAAAAATTCAAAATCTTAGAGAAAAGCAACTCTATTGGTCACATATTACCCATATATGCTCCACTTGTCTTTATAACTCAGCAACTTAAACTTAATGTTTAGGCTTTGGAGGTCCTTTAAGTTTTTCTTGTATTTTAATGATTATTTCTCTTTTGCTGTGCAGATGAAATGCATTTATTTATGAATTGTTTTTTGTCTGACAAAAACTTGGTGTATTAAACGATATTTTATTCATGTAATATAATTATTTCCCACAATATTTTAAAACAATGTTTAATACCAAAATATTGATTTATTGATGTCTATGCTATTCTCAAATGTCATGTTGTTGCTTAATATTAATTTTAAAGCATTTTATAAACAAAATTCAAAGAAATGTTTTTGAAGTAATTTGTTTGATTCCAGTTACAGTAATTTAGTTTACCATATTTCCTCTACTTATCCCACCCACCTCTAATTAGCTCCCACTAAGAAACCAACAAACAGGTTAATGGATTTGTGGGACCTGAGGAAGAGTTGTGTGAAGAGGTGGAATTGGTGAGAGGTTTCTGCTATTTGGGAGATAAAGTGAACACAAGTGGTGGTTGTGAGGCAGCTGTAACAGCAAGAGTGAGAATTGGTTGGGTGAAGTTCAAGGAATGTAGAGAGTTGCTGAACTCAAAAAAATTCTCTCTGCAGATGAAAGGAATGATTTATCAGAGTTGTGTGAGATCAGTGATGTTACATGGAAGTGAGACATGATGTTTGAAGGAGAATGGGATGGCAACTTTGAGAAGAACGGAAAGTGCAAGGGTGAGAGCAATGTGAGGTGTGAAACTGATGAAGAGAAGGAGGACCGAAGACCTAATGGAGATGTTGAGATTGAAGGAAACAGTGGTCCAGATGGTAAAGGCAAATGGAGTGAGATGGTATGGGCATGTGTTAAGGAGGGGTGATGGGCATGTTTTGAAGAAGGCATTGGAGTTTGAAGTGTAATGAAAAAGGAAGCAAGAACGACCGAGGAAGACATGGAGATCGCAGGTGGAGGAGAGTAGGAGTGTTGGTTTGAAGAGGGAGGATGCAATGAATCAAGCGAGATGGAGAGTGGGAGTGAGAGAGGTTGCTGGTAGAGTGGGGTAAATCTGGCTACCCTCGTTTACAGGGATAAAACCAGATCAAAACTGGATTGATAATGATGATGGTAGATGTGCTAAAGTAAAGATGGTGACCCCAAAGTTGGGGAGAGATTTTTTTAGTGGAAGATGCAAGAAACAAGGTAATGGATTAGTGGGACTGGTGCAGGAGTTGTATGAAGAGGTGGAAACAGTGAAAAGTTTCTGTTATTTAGGGGATAGAGTGAATGCAAGTAGTGGTTGTGATGCAGCTGTGACAGCAAAGATGAGAATTGGCTGGGTGCAGTTCAAGGAAAGTGGAGAGTTGCTAAACTCAAAAAGGTTCTTGCTTAAGAAGGAAGGAATGATTTATCTGAGTTGTGTAAGATAAGTGATGCTTTATGGGAGTGAGACATGGTGTTTGAGGGACAATGAAATGGAAATTTTGAGAAGGACTGAGACAGCAATGTGCAGTGCAACACTAATAAAGAAAAAGAAGACACGGGACCTAATGGAGATGTTGGGATTGAAGGAAACAGTGGTTCAGATAGCGAAAGCAAATGGAGTGAGATGGTATGGGCATGTGTTAAGGAGGGATGATGGGCATGTTTTGAGAAAAGCATTGGAGTTTGAAGTGAAGGGGAAGAGGAAGCAAGAACGACAGAAGAAGACATGGAAAATGCAAGTGAAGAAGGAGAGCAAGAGTGTTGGCTTGAAGGAGGATGCAATGAATTAAGTGAGATGGAGAGTGGGAGTTGGAGAGATTGCTGCAACAGGGGGGTAAATCCGGCCACTCCCATTTATGGGGATACACACTGTACACTCAGTTCAAAATTGATTGATTGACACGAGGTTAGCAAAATTAGTTTACTCTATTGTCTTTTTTTACCTTTTAGAGATAATCAGTCAAAAAAGAAACCAATTCTGCTGATAAATTTAGTCAAGATCTAGAATGACCAATGGAAATCCAGTATGAATGGCATAATTTTTTTGGACCATTTGAATAAGCAATCTGTCGTTATAATATAAACTGAAGGAATCCTAAGAACGAACAGTAGCTAGTACTGTTCAATGAATGATTGGTAATCAGCAATGATTAAATTTCATTGTTTTAACAGGATTTGGAGTCGTATAACACTGGTATTCATTACTACTACATTATATTTTATATACAGTAATAACTTTGTAAAATTTGAAAAACCTAAAAATAATTTTATTCTTAATTTCTAAGATTTATCTAAAGATTCATATACCCCTCTCTTTTTATTTTGCAATGTTTCCAAGTTCTAATTTACAATTCATCTCAACTTCTTAAATTAAAAAGTATAATTTGATTTTGATGCCAATATCAATAAACATACAGTATCTGAAATAGATTATTTAATACAGTAACTATTTTCCAACTATTCAATTTAAAAAAAGGAATTTTGGTACTTTATTGTTCTTAATGGAATTGGCAAGATCTATCAATCTATCATTGTATTTGTGTAAACACACATTGCAGTAATTTGTATATTAAACAATTTATAACAATGAAACATGGAGAGTGGGAGTGGGAGAGATTGCTGGCAGAGTGGGGTAAATCCGGCTACCCTTATTTACGGAGATAAAACTGGATCAAAACTGGATTGACAATGATGATGAAATATATGTTTCTAGATTTTGCAAGTATTTTTGAAACAAATACAAGTCCAGTAGGTTGCCAGTCATTTTGCCCCGTGGTTGTTTCGCCCCGTGGTTGTTTCGCCCTGTGGTTGTTTCGCCCCAGGTCGTTTCGCCCCATTTCTTAGTTCGTTTTGCCCCAAATCTCAGGTCGTTTTGCACCATGCATAAGTTGTTTTGCCCCACGTAGTTAAGTTGTTTCGACCCATTTTATAAATCTATACTTCGTATGTAGAATAATTGTTTTAAAACATTCTTTACTAATTTCTTAACTTTTATTACACAGGAAGGGTTTACAAGTTCATTTACGTGATCTTTGGTAGCGAACCACGGTATATGAAGTATAGATTTATAAAATGGGGCAAAACAACTTATACACGGTGCGAAACGACCGGAGATTTGGGGCGAAATGACCACAGGGCGAAATAACTGGCAACCGTCCATTAGTATGGAAGGTAAGCTTTCCATGAAATGTGCACCAATAAAAGAAAATTTAAGATAAAACTCATCCCAAACCTGTAACTCAACCAATCGCAAACCGTGTTCAAATCTTGATTTTCATGGGAAGCTTACATGCTGTACTGGCCTACAAGTCATCTCACCTTCAAATCATTTCACCCCAAATTACTCAATATCCCACCTTTACAAATTACCCAATTTCCTGCAAAAATACTGGAAACCACATTTTATAGACTTAATGGGCAGTGGTTAATCTATTAAAAATTTTCACAAATTGGTTTTTGAATAAAAATTTAACTATAACTTGTGTTGGTTTTAAAATTATTGTTCACATGCATACAGACATGTTAATACTGTACATGTTATGGTCAAATGCCTGATGAGTTATAAAAATGCATCTCTATGTAATAAAAACATTGGAAACCTTTATGGGGGGACATGAAAAGATTAACGAGGTTTGCAACAAAGTCCAAAATATTTTCAGAGGTTAAAGGTTACTGCATATGAAAGAAATAAAGGTTTGGACTGCACTATTTGTGTCTTACAGTACATGCAACACTACTGGTATTCTTTCTCTAAGTTTTTCCCAAAGCCAAAATAACATGTTCCTCCTTAAGTGGTTTTCTTCTTCAGCATTTTCACTGATACAGGCTTTTAAATTCTGCCATCCATAAAGGGGGCATCCAAGTAACATCCAGTAAAAAACTACATCACAAATGATGGATGGCAAAAACTGCCATACAATACACTGAAAAATAAAATTTCCAATTGCTAGTGATGTGTAGCTCAGACAACAATTGGGAAGTTCCCTAAAAGATAAAAACAAATTCCTCATTAGTGACATACACTGTACGATATCAGGGATATTAGACTGAAAGGTCCATGGGCCTGTATCATTAAAAATCAATGTGTCATTTTTGAAGTTATTCAATGTGCCAAAAACTTCTTTTAAGCAAATTGATAGTATACATCTAATATAAAATGGACTGTTTTTATTTGAAATGTATGCATTGCAGATGTACAACAAGCTCTGCTTGTCACATCATGTAGGCATCAAATAATGTTACAATTAATGTACTGTATTTGATTCAAGGTAATACAGAATACCACCTAAAAGTAATTCAATAGCAAGCAGAGCCCGACCAAAATAAATTTTCTTTTGCATCTGAAACTTCAACATTGGTTACTGGCAATTTTGCAATTGTGCTAACTGTTTTTAAATTTCGTTACTACAACGTTATAACCAGTCACAAAATGTGATCACGAAATTTTCTTAAGTTTGAGCCCTAGCAAGGAAGGTTGACAGTTTGTAAATCAAAGTTTTAACCTAACAGGTGCATAACCAGAAATTTCCAAAGGCGCTGACAATCTTTTTTGGACCCCCTACAGAGATAACATTATTTTATTACAACCCTGATATCTTCAGAACAGCAAAAAAATTACAATGTTCTGACACTGTATAAAAAAGTGCATAATAACTGCACTCCCCTGCATCTGGGCTTCCAAACTCAAAAAGCTCAATAGTCATGTGCATGAATAAAAAATGTCAACTGTTAGCAGTTGTTTTCCATTTGCAAGCAAGGAATAGATAACAATAAACTCACAAATTTTGCAGTTTCCAATGGATCTGGAATATGGCAAACTCTCAATGGGAACTTTAATCAACAGGTAAAGCATGCCAACCTAAAGCTTTGTTGCTAATCTTTGTATTTATGCTAATTACTATTATGAATGGGAAATTTTATTAATGGCTTAAGTTTTAATAAAAAGTTAAACCAATCTGTAGTTTCAACAACTTGTAACAAGTTGAAGTGCAAACTGTCAAAAAGAAAACTGTTTTAGCACTATCAAAGTTGTTAGAGTGGACTGGTAATGAAACTTAGCTAAACTACAAAGAAGATTGCTGAGTATTTTTGTTTCATGTTGAGTGTACTGTCACAGTTAGGATCTTTTGTTCTGGTGTGATACTTTAAGTCTATTGGTTGTTTGCTCATTTACATCTCAAAGGCTTTTGTTATTTGTGCACCATCAACATTATATTTCAACAGGAAAAATGAGAACAATAACACACAACAAAGAAAATCATTTAGTTTCATTACCAGTGAACTCTATTAATGTTGGTACTATCAATCAGATTTTCATACATGTGCCTCGACTACCCATAAATGAAGATGTTTAGTAAGAAATCTAAAACAAAAGTTTGCCTATTCAAACATAATATAAAAAACTTCTGAAGACAATTTTTAAAAGGGACACATGAAACTTGTATGCTCAACTTTCTGTGTTTTACTCTTGCACATTTGTGTGGTGAACGCGAGACAACATGCAACTGAATATTTGAAACACGAACCAATGATAAACCAGATTTTAATCATGAGCTACAATCCTTGTAAACGAAGATGGTGCCCACAAGAAAAAGAGAGAAGAATTCGGCTGTCTTGGCAGCTACAGTACATGTAATGCCAGGCCCTTATAAAGGTGTCTTGCTTCCTTATAGATAGTGAAAGGTTAGTTGTTAATATTATAAAATTCCTGAAACTCTCTGTCTTTGAGTATAAGTTCTTTCTGTGAATCCTGAATTGCTCCCTAATATATATGGTTTCGTCCAAATAGTTTGCTGTTTGGATCATGTTCTTCATCTTTACAATAAAAGGAACACAAGATCAGCCAATCAATCTCATCACGGAGATGCATGCAGTCACCATTTTGACTACATTTATTTTTCAACAGCATGACGTACTTGTGTGGTCTGCTACATGCAATTTCAGCTGCATGGATTGAAAATTGAATATTGCAACATGTTGTTGCAAAAGTGTGAGGCGGCCTTACTGTAAATAATTAACATTGCAATAATCTTTTTTGAAATTTTTATTAATTGACTTACTTCCATCCTCCTCGAAATATCCACTTAATTTTTGTACATTCAGCAAATGTCATGAGAACACATGTAACAATGGTTAAACCAGCAACCCAATAGTTCAATGGAAGCCAGACAAATGCACACTTGCCAATGAGATAATATGGCAACAGGACAACTCTCATGGCAAAGCGTAGGTATTCAACATTAGATATATTCTTCCCATCCTAAAATTACAGGCATATTAATTACTAACTTTAAAACATTCTTACCAGATCATTATAATTATCACTAATCATCCCATAAAATATAAGGATCAGAAATTTGCTACAGTACATCCATCAGAAGGGGGAAGAAATCATTGAGAGATCAAATTGGTGTAGTCCTGCAGCTGATTAATTTTTATTAGTAGAAAACTTGAAGATTTGAAGCCAAAAGAAGTTACACTCTTAGTTATAAATTAACATGGTGTTATTTAAATATTCAAATGTGATGCATGTGACACAAATTATACAGTATGGCTAAATGGCTCATACCAGAGCATAACAGATCCTTCACCTTCAGCATAGGTATATTAACATTCCAACCCCAGTTTAAGACTCTCAATTTTAGTTCTAACAAAATTTAGAAAGTTAATCCTAATTAGAATGCTCAATCAGATTCTGTTGTACCCAACTTTTTTTGACACTTTTTGTATTGTTGCTTTTTGTCTTGTCATACAATTCAGCCATTTTAAAAATATATTTACAGTAAATAAATGAATTAATTATACCTATCTAAACTTTGATTTGTTTCAATAACAATAACTAGAAAATAACATTATGAGACATCAAATCAAACTTGTCAAATAAATTTAAAATAATTTTATGTTATCACCTAATTTTATAGTTAAAAATAATATCATAAGGTACAAACATACAAAACAGCTTTATTCGCACTTTACAATTATTGTAAATTGTCAAAGCAATTTTAACATATTTAATAACATAATTTATTATATGGCTTGAAAATTTCTCGCAATCTGATAGGTTATTGACACATAATGACTGGTCAAGCTTTTGACATTATGCATGCACAACTGGAAATTATTTTTTCAAAGAAAATTATGAAAAATCTTTTAACATTACTCTAAATATCTAACAGCTCACATGCCAGGTGTGTTTGAGGAAAATCTAATTTCAAATTTTCAAGAAGTGATTTTTGACATTTAACGATGTTAAATTTTTGCCGTCACGATTAATGATTTATGTTCCAGGTGGTGTGTTGTCTGTGGAAGTCTGGTACTGAGATTTGCTAGGCATGCACGAGTACACATGTTTATTTTTTGTAAATGTGATTATCAGTATGAATCTATATATTGGGCTAGCAGATGTAAGATCAGGGCTAGTAAATTTCTATATGTACTTATACTAGCCCATGGCTAGAAGGCATTGGAAACAATTTTTGAGCCCTGTATACTGTAATAATAAAATATAATGCCAATGAAATACTGTCAAACCTGTTGAGTCACTGAATCCATTTCTCCACCGAAATCTATTTCACTTGTTAGCTGAAGAATTGGTAGAAATATCTGTTCATTGTAAAAAAGGTAGATGTACGCAAATGTTAACCTTGGAAACTCACGGAATCCCCATAGCAAAAATATTGTTCTTCCAGGATGTGCCATCTATAGTACAAAATGAAACATTTATTATCATAATTGTTAGTAGTATTTTTATAACTAATATAATTATCTTATCACTAATAGAGCCAGCCTTCAGAACCCCCAGTACTGAGTGTGGGTCATATTTGTTAATAGTCTTCTTTTTGTTTGTTATTGTTGTTCAAGCTAAAATGTTCTTCAAAAGTGGAGATAAACATACTGTAAAAATGGTATGCAAACATTTGTAATGATAGCATTTCACTACTTCAAAATCTTTCACCAAATTATAGTCAATCACCATGATGATGATAATAATAATAATAATAATAAATATGAAAACTTTATTATAGCTTTATGCAATACACAATTATAAACCTCGCCGCTTTACAGGTAGCTCACTATCATCTACTTGAATTGAACATAATAAACAAAACGTGCACTAAGAGAAAATATATGATTTTAAAATACATAGTGGTTATACAATAATATTATTATAATAATAATAATAACAATAACAATAATAATAATAATGATGATAATAAAAGTGATAATGATAATGATAATAATAACAATAATAATGAACACATACAGGTTCTCCCCGGCCCTCAGGGCTCTCAGAACCTGTTTACAAGTATAATATACTATACAGTTGAGATCAGAAAGTTGACGGTCTTAGGAAGTCTGCTGGAATAGCTCACATGTTAAGATACAACAAGAAGTGTTCTCAATAGAAGAAACAGACCACAACACCGTAATCACAACCCTACTCTTTGTGAGAAGTGTGTGGGTTCTTTGTAAGTCCCTCAACAGAGTGATCGAGAGATTGGACTTACAGTTTAACATCCTTATCAGGGAAGACGAGGAAGTTTAACCATTTGCAGATGTACTGTAAGAGCAAAGGCAACACTTTCTCCTCAATTATTTTAAGCCCTGAGTGTGGGTCCAACTGGGAATTGAACCTGAGCCCAGCCAATTGGTGCCTTACCAACTGAACTAACCAGGTGGCGGTATATTCACTTACACTAAATCTACCACTTTTAATGACATGAAGATGAATAAATGATCTTAGTATTTATACTGGTCATATAAACTAAATATTAACCCTCTGACTACTGGAGGTTTTGCCATTTTGAACAATTTTTTGTATGAAAACGATTATTTGGCTTTCTCTAACCCATATAAGGCATTGCC
>JAOBRB020236504.1:0-11772 GCA_027575285.2 Zoanthus pulchellus
AATTGATCGAGGAAGTTCAGGAGTTTCTTGGGTATCGTTCCCAGGGCTCCAACTATTATGGGTATTACTTTTGCCCTAATGATCACTCTCCACATTCTCTCCACTTCGGTCCTCAATTCCGAGTAATTGGTAATCTTCTCGGTCTCCTTTTTTGTCACTCCATGGTCTCCTGGGATAGCCACATCAACGATGAAGCACTGATTCGTTTTTCTGTTAATGAGGATGATATCTGGCCGTCTGTGTTCTGATATTATTATTATTATTATTATTATTATTATTATTTATATTATTATTTATATTATTATTATTATTATTATTATTATTATTTTCCCTCCATATCCTTTTAAAGATACTTATAAACTAAGACCTACCTTTAGATATTGATACATAACTTGTGGAGAGCTTTGCAACTTCCGCCAGTCGGAATGAAACTGGACGGACGATCGTGGAACTGGGAAATCTTCAATCCTCACTTTTTTTTCATTTTCGGGGACATTTTCCTTTGAGATCTTATTCGAGTTCTTTACACCACAGCCGTTTAGAGTGGAGTTCATTTTGTGACTTGGCGAGTTCATCTTGCTTGTCACGATTGTATGGGAGGGCGATTGTTGTCTTGTGTCGTTGGAGTGATTTACTGTTTCCAAGTCTCTTGAGGTGGAGGTTTCGGTACTAACCGGGCTTGCGGTGGATGATGGTATTCCATTATTTACGACTGCTGTACTGACAACTTGTGCACTAGGCTGCCGTGTAATGGCTGATTGTAAGCGTGGTGTTGTAGGTTGCGTTTCCTCTTCGCTACTCTCACCAACTTCTTCAATGAAGATTCTTTTCAAGGGTTTCTAAGCAACAAGAAAAAATAAAATAATTTAGTTACTCATTTTGTCCTTTACAACGGAACTTGATTGGTTGAAATTTGCTATATCTAACTTTGTAATGTACATAAATTATGATAATGTTGACAAATTATGCTTGAATATTTTCTAATTACTTAAGTAGCACAACAACTCTAAATGAGACAATTCAACGTTATCAATCTTATAGTATAATTGTTACTATAAGTAAAAGAAGGTGGTAGTTTGTGCGTATTAAAACCCTTTGAGCTATTTGCGAAGGACATGTAAAATTCCTTCTTAAGGCAATGATCATAAGATTTTATATTTTGAGTTATCTAATTGCTTTGTAGAAAGGTTTAACATTCAAACATCAGCTCCTTACGACGATCTTAAGATTTTACATCAATTAATTTTGTCTGACTTAAGAGTAATGCTTGAAACTTCATCTTCTTAATAGACTTTGAAGATCCTTATTCTGGACTATCAGCCACTATATGGATTCTGCTCTATGCACTTATCCAGGCTGTTATTTCATCGCAAATCGACTCGTTGTCTTCGTTTTATTCCAAATAAAATTCTGCTTGTTCCTGGCTCCAACTACAAAACTTATGGCGACAGATCTTTTTCTGTTTCTGCACCTAAATTATGGAACGCCTACCTTAAAGCTTGAAATTGTTATTTTCTCCAGTTATTTTTAAAAATATGAGTTTAATTAGGGCCCCACTATTGAAGATTCTTAACATCATCTAGTCAGTAACTGAAGTACATAAATATTCTCTTACGAAGGGTTCTTCTTTCAATCCTAGGGTCGCGTTACTAATATCGGGGTTTTGAAGAACGTGCGCAAAGCAAAAACGAAAACAGGGTATATTAAAAATTCCATTAACGAGGGAAGCCTAAATTGTGTCTTTGTCCCAAGCCAGCAAATTTGTACAGACCCGGTGTGGATTTCCAATAACCACTTATCATGTCCTTGCCTTAAAACAATGATAGCAAAAAAACTATTGATGTCGGTTTAGCACAAAAAAAATTATTGGTGGAACAGACGAATCATATTTTTATATTTTTTTTTTCTCGAAACATTCATATTTTCAAGAATTTTGTGTTAATTTCAAAGCATGTTAAATGCTGCTTCCAAAAAAATACTGTGTGTTTCTTTACGTCATGTCTCACATGAAGGGATCGAAACCTTGTTATTTTTCATTCGGACAATCAAACGATCAAATCCAAGATCTTTCTTTTCATCGCAGTTTTACTATCTTTATAGTTGACTTGGAAGTTGGTGGTTTCCAGCTTGTGTCAAACGAGTATACATATACTAAAATATTATGACACATCAGTGTCAGCTCGCTAAATATCCACCACCATTCACTTCCACTTCGGTGAATAACTGTTAATTGTTTTTGTTAGATACAGTATCCATTGGTTAAGAGATAGTTTCCCAGCTAAGCTAGAAAATCGACCAGACCAGGAAGTAGCCCACGTGCTTTCTAGCAAGTTTCCAGAACAAAGTGAAGCGTCACAAATCGATTTTACCCACATGAAACGTCATAAATACCTTAGGGGGTGGGGGAGTTGGCGGCTGTGACGTTTCTCCTGAAAGCCATGAGGAAAAAATCAATAGTTTGTTGAAAAAATCTCAAACGCCTTAACATTTTGGGTGATTTGTGTGTTTAGTTTTTTTTTAGACACGGAGCGACTTCTATTTTAACTTTAGATACAGTGAGCGTATATCATATATGGTCACCTACTGCCACAAGGACTGTTCGTAAACATTAATTATTCCTATAATTTTAACTTTAGATACAGTGAGCGTATATCATATATGGTCACCTGCTGCCACAAGGACTGTTCGTAAACATTAATTATTCCTATAATTGTATAATCATCCAAAGATGAACTCATCAAGGCGTTTCAGACAGTTGTGAGGCTTGCTCATAATGATTCAATTAAAGGTGATATATATTGCTTATATATAAAACAATAAAATATCTATTTCTCTCTATGACGTTTTTAGGGGGGCTGGTGTCTCGAAAGAAACGTACATATGACGTTTCTTGTGGGTAAAATCGATATGTGACGCTTCCCTAAGCTTGTTGAACTAAAGCAGTTTAAATACAAAGTTACCTTTGACCTAAGATGCAGCGGTTTGTGAAATTTTCTGGAGGCCAACACTCTGGCTTCGTCTTCCTTCTTTGTTTCTTTTTCTTTTGATTTGAACTGAGCCTAGACAACATATAATGAGAAAATGGAACTATCTAATACTTCATAACTACAATACACTAAGCATAAACATTTGAATGAGTGAGTCAGAGTTAATAAAAGTGTAATAATAATAATAAAGGTAATGATAATAAGAAAAATAACTTTATTACTTTCGAAATTTTGAGTTTTCAAAGTAATTACAGTAATCAAGGAAATATATATATCATTAGACTGACGTCGAGATTGCTGAAGCAACGTCACGCCATTCGGGTCTGTTTGCCATTGCCTGACCTGTGTCCCTGACCAAGGTGTCCAGGTATGTGAGAGGTCTATTTCCCCTTTTTGGACAGGGAAGTCTCCATAACAACAAATTACATACAACATGGTCTTTAGCACAGAAGCAGTGACCCGCAAATCTTGCTCTTCTTTGTGCTACGGTTGTGGAAATAGGTTGAAGATTCCCGTAAATTTCGGCTTTTGTTGGATGTTTCTTTCCACGAGAAATTCTGAGCCCGTAGTCTTGTAAGTAACCTTGTGGATGTTCCATCCAGGCGTTTTTCAAGCTCTCTTTCTTACTATTAAGAACGAATGATTCGAGGTATTTAAAGTCATTGACTTCCTTTAATGCAGAGCCATCTCGAGGGTGAATTGGTCGTTGGTTAGGATCTTGGTTAATAGGCATACATTCCGTCTTTTTTGCGTTGAGTATAAGGCCAACTTTTGCTGCTGCATTCTCTAGTGAGATAAGAAGCTCCTGGATGGATCTTATCTGCTCGGCTACCAGTGCAAAGTCGTCAACATAGTCTAAATCAGTCAGATGTTTGTAACTTAGTCGACTGGAGCGTTGTCCTATAAGAAGACCATGATGGTTGATAGTATCGACTGATTGTCTAAGGACATAGTCCACGACAATGACGAAGAGGAATGGTGCTAAGGTGCCGCCTTGTAGTATTCCTGCTGTTGCAGGGAATGCCTCGGTTGGACCATCAGGAGTTTCTACAAAACACGATGGATTGTCGTACATTACTGCAACTGCATTAACTATCTTATCTGGAATTCCGTAGTTTGACAGAATGTGTGGCATCGTATTCCTGTTTACACTGCCAAATGCTTTACAAAAGTTGACAAACACAATGGATGCTTTCTTTCCCGATACCTTCAGTTCTTCAATTATATGTCTGATAGCGAGGATCTGTGGTAGCGTAGATCGTACTTTGCGGAAAACATTTTGGTTTTTTCGAAGAAGAGGCTCAATAGATGGTGTCGAACGATTAAGAATAAGGGAGTTGTAAATCTTTGATGCAATTGGAGATAATGTAAGGCCTCTGTGATTTTCTGGCAATCGTAGGTTGCCTTTCTTGGGAATGGGTTGAATATAGAACTTTGAAAAGGTTGATGGTTTATTCCCGGTGAAGGTCTCATTGCAGAATTCAAGAAGCTGATCTTGAAAATGATGACTCTTCCATATTAAAGCGGGAATATAGTCCGGGCCAGGGGTTTTAGAATTACTGATCCTTCTTAGACATAGTTTAAGCTCAGCAGTAGAGAACGGATTTGTGTTTATAGGTAGTTGATCAGAGACTTTGTTGTTGTAGAAAGGTTCACTTAGATCCACAAGATGTAATTTTGGTTTGCCAAGAAGTGTGCTCAAATGATCGAACCAGTTACAAAGACGTGCTTTAGAATCTGCTCCTTCAGTCTTGATAACTGCTAAGGATCTCTTGCTGGTCAGTTCCCTAAGCGCTGCCCAAGCTGCAGTGTGCCTGTTCTCTTCATGTGCACTCTCCAGCTCTTCAGCTGTGGATCTTTTGATAACTTTGTTGTAGGCATTATCTAGGGCTGATTATGCAGCTTCGAGTCTGTTTAAGGAGCCTCTAGTTGGACGAGTGTGGTGTGCAAAAAAGGCTTGTTTCAGAACACATGTTGCGGATTGGACCTTTAGGGTGAAATCTTTTTATCCTTTTCAGCAACATCTCCAGAGCCACTTCTTTGTTTGTCGTAGAGAGGAGCCATATGATCTGCGATAACCTTTTTCCAGTCGATTTTCCTCATTGGATCAGCAGACGAAGCTTTGCTTTGTCTGTAGTTGATTTAGCATCTACAGGACACAATCCTGTGATCTGATTTAACGTTCTTAAATGATGTGTATGCTTTACAGTTTTTCACACTATTTGCCAATTTTTCCTAACAAGGACATAATCAAGCTGGGCAAGGTGGCCGTTTGGGTATCTGTGCGTCCAAAGTCTTCCTGGACAATTCTGAAACTTAGTGCTTGCAGCGAAAAGATTAACCTGATCGAGGAAGTCAATTAGAGGACTACCATTTTCACTGGAATCTTTGTGGAACGTAAACTGAAAATTCTCAGGACCTAGCTGGGCGTTGAAGTTGCCAGCAATGATAAAAAAGTTGTGAGCTGGCACAACCGATGTAATAGTGGCCACTTCACTGTAGAAGTGAGTTATTTCTTCAACGTTGTCTGGGGTGTTCGTAGGTATTGACAGTAACATAAGTGAATGAATCTCTCCAGGCTGCCCAGATCGGGATCGGAGCTGATTCTGCCATCAGGCTTTTGAACCAGCCTGTCATTGTTTACGGCAGGAACCGTATTTGATATTGGTATCTTGGAGTCACAGTTGGCAGGGGCTTTAACCCTGGTGTGTTTGCGCTGTGCCTTCATCTTGTCGATTGCTATAGTACCTATCTGAGGGTGCAACATCTTCAGCGGTTTGGTAGATGGCCGTTGGTTCGTCTGCCCTTTGACAGCTCTTGTTTTTAATGCTGCTGGGTGTCTACCCACCTTCCTCATCAGTGTAAGACTAGTGGGTAAGCCAGTCTAGCCGCCGACAGCCCGACCCATGCACCAGTAGTACTGGCTTACATGGTTTACAAGTAGCAGATCAGAGGATCTGATATTAAACTAAAAACACTAAGAAATAACTTTTCAAGTTAAGTTATTAACAATATTCAAGAAGAAGTTAAGTGAAACTAAAAGCAATAGAAAGCGATTAAAATCATATAATTAGTCGTCCTAAAATAACCATTGTGTTCTTGTTTTTTGCATTTTTGTTTTGGGTGTCAAACCTCTGAACAGTAAAATAATCAAGCTTATACCTAACGGTATACAACATACTTTTAGGCAACAACTATTGAAAGTACAATATTAAATAGTTAATATGGTATCTCATATATATATTTGATTTGGTTTGGTTATGTAAAACGTGAGGATGAGAATAGCTTACTAACGAGAGTGATGGAGCGGGAAGTGGAAGGATGAAGTTCGGTAGGTTCTTTAAAGGAAGACCTGGAGTAAATTAGTGGGCTACAGGAGGAAATTGAACGGCTGACCCCAGGAGTGGAAAAGTTGAGTCATTAAAGGAGGAAGATGGCAGGAAGAAGAGAGAAGGTACAGTAGTAAAGAAAAAGGGCAGGAGGTAGGAAAGAGGAGGAATAAAGGAGGACTAGGAAAAGGAAGAGGAGGGTGGGAGGAGGACGAGGAGAAAGAGAAGGGGGAAAGAGGTAGGAAGGAGGAAGAGAAGGGGAAGAAGAGAGGGAGGAAGAGCAGAAGCAGGAGGAGCAGGAGAAGGAGGGGAGGAGGATGAGAGGAGTAGGAAAATAAAGAAGAGAAGGAGGACGAGGATGAGGTGATGCCAATATTTACTGTAGCTGTAAGAATCTTACTTTTTCAATCTTTTTTAATTCCTCCTTTGCTTGTTTATTGTTTGGATCAAGTATTAACACTTCTTCATAATCAGCTTTGGCGTTTTCTAGTTTGCCAAGAGCAAAGTGCGCAGCAGCTCTCCTAGCAAACGCTTTTGTGTAAGTGGGATCCAATAAGATGGCTAAACTGCAATCACTTTCTGCAGCACTAAACCTGAAGAAGTTAAATATTATTCATAATAATTTTGAACAGTAAATTTGTATACATAATTGAGGTAGGATGCCTTTATTCTACATAGTCTATTGCTCAGTTCCGGGTTCTACTGAAATTCAAAACTTTTTTGACCTTCTTTCCATGTATATGTGGGTGATGAAGTTGATAAGATCTCTGCTTACCAACAAGAAGGTCCCAGATCTTCGCTTTACCGAGCTTCGAGTGAGTAAATTTTTTTGCTGCATAAGCTAACTCAGCTTTCCATCCTTCAGGGGTTGGTAAATGAATCCAGTGTTTGTGGGAGCTAACCTGCAATGGATTTGTGTCCCCTCCAGGGAGAATCTCACCAGGGTTCCAAATTAACGGTAGTGCACTAGTCCACACAGTAGTAAAAATTTTGGTGGCCTAGTAAACTTGACTACAAACTAGTCCACATGTTTAGTAAAAAACTCCCAGCAACAAAGTATATTTTGGCAGTATTCCAAGCAACATTATTTCGTTTCAAATCGAAATTTAAAATATATTTTTGTGCAAATCAAAATTTAAAAACATCTCAAGTTTCTGCCGTTTTGTGCAACCTGCCGCCAACCTACAAACGATAAGTAAACACTTTATTTCAGAAAAATGCTTTCAAACAACATATTTAAATTTCTCAAAATGGGAATTAAATACTAAAATAATAGGTTTTTGATTTAAGTTTTATCATTTTAGTTACAAGATATTGTGTTGAAAGCAATTTTTCCTTCACACGTGTATCTTCACAAAAAGACATGCCATGAACTGATTTTACAACCAACTATTGATGCCAGTATATGGCGTGCCGATTGTTTTAAAATTATCAGCTATCAGTCATCGCCCTCTTGATCAAATATTCAAAGTTTTTCTCAATCAGTTAGACACAAAAATCAATCAGTTGTAACATTTTTTATCAGTTCGGTTTTTCAATCAGTTACACGCAAATATCAATCAGTTGCAACATTTTTTGATCAGTTCGGTTTCTCAATCAGTATAGACGCAAAAATCAAAACAGTTGTAATAATGTTTTGGTCAGTTCGACTTCTCAATCAGTTAGACACAAAAATCAATCAGTTGTAATATTTTTTTATCAGTTCGGTTTCTCAATCAGTTAGACGCAAAAATCAATCAGTTGTAACATTTTTTGATCAGTTCAGGTTCTCAATCAGTTAGAAGCAAAATTCAATCAGTTGTAATATTTTTTGATCAGTTCGGGTTCTCAATCAGTTACAGTTTTTACACACAAAAATCAATCAGTTGAAACATTTTTTGATCAGTTCAGGTTCGCAATCTGTTAGAAGCAAAATTCAATCAGTTGTAACATTTTTTGATCAGTTCGATTTCTGGCAATCCATACGATGTTCCGATTCATTTAAAAGATGATCAATGATTTGTAGAAATTGGTGCCACTCTGACATGGTATTCATGAGAGTAGAAATTAAAAGATCCACCGCGCTTCTCACTTCTCTGTATTCTAGTGCCCGAATGTAAATTACTTCAACCAAACCAGAATGCAACAAACTTTTCAGGCTAAAGGTGTAACCCGGATGAGTTTTTTGTAATAATACAAAATTTTGCAACACTTCATTACATACAACCGGAAACATCGATAATTGAATTAAAGAAATAATTTGGAGGAAAGGCCCAAATTTTTTGTCTGACTGATCAGAGAAACCGAACTGATCAAAAAATGTTACAACTGATTGATTTTTGCGTCTAACTGATTGAGAAACCGAACTGATCAAAAAATGTTACAAATGACTGATTTTTGCGTCTAACTGATTGAGAAACCGAACTGATCAAAAAATGTTTCAACTGATTGATTTTTGCGTCTAACTGATTGAGAAACCGAACTGATCAAAAAATGTTACAAATGACTGATTTTTGCGTCTAACTGATTGAGAAACCGAACTGATAAAAAAATGTTACAACTGATTGATTTTTGCGTTTAACTGATCGAGAAACCGAAGTGATCAAAAAAATATTACAACTGATTGATTTTTGTGTCTAACTGATTGAGAAAAACTTTGAACATTTGATTAAAAGGGCGATGACTGATAGCTGATACAAAAAGATAATTTTGAAACAATCGGTACGCCATACCAGTAAACATCCTTAAGTAGTTTTATTCGGTTCTTTTCTCGTTTCTACAAGAAAATATTGGTACAAACTGAAACACTTGTAATCCTTGAAAAAAGTCGTTATTACAACAGAACTAGACAAATGTTTTGACCCAAATACATGTAGTGAAGTTAATTTTTATATATCAATTGTATTTGGGTGAATAAAAATGATTTGAAATACAAGTACCTTTACTGGTGTTGTTTACAAATATAATGAAACAAAAAGGCTGCCAAGTAAAAAATGGGGTGGACTAGTAAACCTAAGTGATTAATACTAGTCCACATGTCTAGTAAAAAAAGAAATTAATTTCTATCCCTGCTCACCATTTGCACTTTTGTGAGAATATTTTTGTTTTTGGTCAATGATAACTGTCTTTCATATCATCATCAATCCAGTTTTGATCTGGTTTTATCCCCGTAAACGAGGGTGGCCGGATTTACCCCACTCTACCAGCAATCTCTCCAACTCCCACTCTCCATCTCGCTCGATTCACTGCATCCTCCCTCTTCAGACCAACACTCCTACTCTCCTTCTCCACCTGCGATCTCCACGTCTTCCTCAGTCGTCCTCGCTTCCTCTTTCCCTTCACTTCAAACTCCAATGCCTTCTTCAAAACATACCCATCATCCCTCCTTAGCACATGCCCATACCATCTCACTCCATTCGCCTTTACCATCTGAACCACTGTTTCCTTCAATCCCAATCCCTCTATATAGCCCCCTCTTTCATAACACTTTGAAATGTTTCCACCATCTTGGTTCATGGCCTTGTCCTCAATGGAACTGCTAATAGCCATGAATGATGTCCATAATGTCCTACTGTAGGTAAATTTTTCGAAAAATAGAAAGTGAAGCCAATTATCAATTGGTGATTATCTAGTAAATAAGAAAGAAATCAGAGAAAAATATCATATATAGCCCTCGGCAAGAGTTCGAACCCCACATCTTTGGTTTACTAATCCGACGTGTTAACCACAACACCACAAGGACCAACTACGCTGGCAACGTAGCCGGACAATGTTATGTAGATGGTAACTGTAGGGGTTCCCAGGGCGATATTTTTCTCTATTGGTAAGTTGAACACCGTAAATTACATGTATAGGTATGCATATATGGTATTGTTTGTAGATAAATGGATTAGAAATGCGTTTGGTGTGTAGATATATGGAAAGAAATCAGAGAAAAATATCATATATAGCCATCGGCAGGAGTCGAACTGCACATCTTCGGTTTACTAGTCTGACATGTTAACCACTACACAACAAGGACCAACCACGCTGGCAATGTAGCCGGACAATGTTATGTACATACTGTAGGCAGTAACTGTAGGGGTTCCCAGGGCGATATTTTTCTCTATTGGTAAGTTGAACACCATAAATTATAGGACTGGTATGGATATATGGTATTGTTTGTAGATAAATGTATCTAGTAAATAACTTTGTTGAGTCAGGTTGGCATAGTGGTCATCAGTCATTCCTTCCACCTGTATGACCTGGGATTGATTCCTGGGAGTGCATGTGGGCTGTGATTTGTCATTCTCAGTCTGACTCCGAGGGTTTCCCTCCTTCAGCAAATTTGACTTTCACACCAAGATCTGAGTCATTAGGGGATAAAGATAAGCCTCTGGCGAGGAAGAATGGGCAACCAATTAATTTGCAATTGACGTTAAATAAAGTAGTGTACTAAACATATTAGAATAGTGTTAGTTACTAAAACTAAAAATTATTGGGCAATGCCTTTTGTTACAAATTATGCTGTTAAAATTTGGCATTTACCTACATCACTCATGGCTATCAACAGTCCCCTTAAAAGTGTATATTTATAATTGAATACAAATATTTTAGCCCCATGAATTGTTTTTGACCCAAAGAACACGATAGCAAACTTTATTTTTCTATCCAAAACTTTTTTCTTTTCATTTTTAAGTCTCAAAGCCTTGTTTTTCGAATGAGCATAGGAAGTTTGATCGCATCAATCCTGGGTTCTACATTCCATTCTGATGACAGCAAACTCGGAACATGCTACTACTTCATCAAATGCTTCTTTGTTGGATTACATCAGAACAGTAAAAACACAAGAAAATAATAAGACGAAAACTCAACACTACACCAGGTAAATCATTGATCAGAAATTAATGTTTTGCGAAAAACCAATGATTGTGGTTCTGAGTTTGACGTCATTAGGCACTAGGTTAAACAAAACTGCCAATACTCGGTAAAGAGCTTTAAAAGTGATGAAAACAGGCCAAGAAGAGTTTAAATCAAAAAAGAAATTCACCATCATTTTCCTCAGGTCAAAAACCTATAATAGGGCTAAAATAATAATATCCGATAAAAATTATACAGTATAGTCAGTTTAAATATCGTGATTCAAACCTGTTAAGCTTTAGCAAGGCCATTGCTCTGTTAGCTGGTAAAATTGCATTGTTTGGGTCAAACTCAATACCACAAGTATAACAGTTAACAGCCTCCTCATATTTTCCTTCTTTGTAACACTGGTTTCCCTGAAACAAGTATTAAAAAAGGCTCACTCAATTTTAATTCTTTCTAAAAGAATCTAGAAACCTTGGATACAATTCAAGCCCCGCCTTATGTCCCCCTTACCCCCCTTCATGCCCCCTTACCCCCCTCCTTCATGCCCCCCTTTGCCCCTGAAACAAGTATTAAAAAAGGTTCACTCAATTTTAATTCTTCCTAAAAGAATCTAGAAACCTTGGATACAATTC
>JAOBRB020236724.1:0-11770 GCA_027575285.2 Zoanthus pulchellus
GCTCGCCATATGAGTTCCCGTGGCTCAGTGGTAGAGCGTCCGACTAGTATACGGAAGGTCATGGGTTCGATTCCCATTTGGAGCTCAGATATTTTCTGAGTTCTTTGTCTCCGCATGTGTTTATATATATTATTTATTATAATGATCGTCCTATTTGTACCATTACATTTGGTAGTCGTTAGGCTGTACTGCAGTACAAGCGTGCAAGTGCTATCCAAGTATCATTTATTGAATTTGAGCAATTTCCCAATACAAAATATCTCACTAAGAACCTTGTGCAGAAGCTACCATAGAATCTTTGTTCACATTCTGTTGGAAAGAATCCAGCTCTTGAACCATTGTAACAATGGAACTGGCCGCATTGGACTGGGACTGAGAACGTTTGACTACAATTTCTTGCGCACTGAAACAAGGTTAGAAGAAAAGCAGCAAGTATTACTGCACAACAAAAACTTTATATCTTTATAAAGTTATTGAACCATTAAGATATATACTGGTATAAAAATTTGGGTGTCGAAAGGACCAATAAAAAGCAACTTATTAGGAGATGAGTTAAAAGACATGATAAGGTTCTCAAGCGACCAAATTGACACTAAACGCAGTACTAAAATTGCCTTCCCGAACCAAGAATCGTGCAGCAAATAGGCGATGACCTCACTGATTACATTATAAAAGCAGGAACAGATTATTCAACGTACTCTGCCACTGAAGCCGTTGCAAAGAAAGACGAGGGTTGTGTGGTACATTTGACCTGTCTGCCTTTAGTATCTTGAGTGAATGAAACCCCTAGAAGTCGTTTTCTTTCATATGAGATAGAATCAAATCTAGTACAAATAGCACTACCTTAACTGTTGTTTAGGGCTGAAGAACTAAAATTCAATGGGTTTAAATACTTGTTTTAGCAGGCAGGGCGGGGGAGTGGATTTTCCTGATTCCCAACAATTATGTAAATCTCTGAAAGTTAAATGAGGAGAAATTTTGAATTGGAAATCCTTCCCTGCACAGCATCTATCGCAAACCAACACACAGAGAAACCAGTATTTTCCACATTACTCGCACCACCCGCAGCCTATAAACGTGGTATAATTAAACCTTTATATGATGGATCTTACAATACCATAAGGAGGAAAAAGTTACAAAGAATTTCTTTTTTAATGGTTCTAATATATTCTCTTTCCTGAAAAAGTCACCCAAACCCTACCGGGTTACGGAAAGACAAGAACAGATTCATTTAGCTGTTGCTGTACTCTCACTACAACGTTGGCTCCAGTATTCGAACCGTCTTTAAATCGGAGACTACGATCCAGAAACATCAAACACGAGCTTAGAAGACTGTACCAAAAGGCACACAGGACGGAGTAGTATGATCTGCAATGATTGTTACAACCAGAATGGAGGAACATAAAGGAAACGTCCGCTTGACCTTCTTAAACATGCCAACAAGACCCTGACTGGTATTCATCCAGAGTTGAAGAGGCTATCCAGATCAGACTCCAACCCAACATCATCCAGCCCTGGCTTGTTCAAAACCTGGTTAACTTAAACTCTGGATTAAGCAAAAATTCAAGTTGCAATATTTTCTTAAAGAAAAAGTGAACGATTCTTTTAAAAAGGCATTTGGATTTTCAAAGGAAAAAACTTGTTAATCTCGGAACTACAGCTCAAACCCTTCGCTGTAAGGTTGAAAATAATTTAACCCTGGAATAGCGCTAATAGGCTTTTGAACATTTGGACTCAGATAAAAAATGATATAATCGAATTTTTCATGCTTGGTTGAACACCATACGGAGACACAGGGATCAGACCTGTAATTCAGCCAATCAGGGAACATTTAGGTCAACCAATCACTGCACTGACCATTGAATGAGAAATGTAAATAATAAGCCATTCTCACTGTCTACCGACACCTGATGAGGCTTCGGATTGCAGTCGAAATATTCCAGTCTTCAATGCCAAGAATTGTCAGACAATCGAAGAAATACATTTTACTGTTTATCCATTTTCATTATGGTAAAGAATTTGTAACGTTTACCTGAGCTGTCGCAAATCTTTGCGTGATACTCGCACAGGAGTGGACGCCTGGGAAGGCGTTGGACCGACCACCTGTTCTTGCATAGATTGCTGTCAAATATCAATACAGTGAGTAAAGACTTACAATTACAAGTATTAAACTACTAGCACTGTCCCAACCAGTTACTTCGATGGAGGAATAATCATTGCACAAGTAATCCTTTAAATTTAAACCAGTGGATTTCGGTCTATATCAATTTCTCACGTCAAATACACTTAGTAGTAGTATATTAACAATAGTACTGAGTTAGTTCAACTTTATTCGAATCGTCTAAATAAAATACTGAAATTACTCTAATTACAATTTTTGGGGGAGATCTTTACTGCAATGTTCTTTTAAAGTTGAGATATACAAAAGAGAGCTCGTACATGACGATATATCGGTCATAAACAGGTATCAAAAACGATTTTACGTTACCTATTTTACTATTACTAAGAAACTCAACATACAGTATTTCTGACAGACTGATTCGCGAATTTGAAAGTGTGTGTGCAGGTATTTATTGATGGAAGTGTTTCATTCAAACAATTTATTCTAGCTCATCGTCCTTGTCATCAAGCTCTGCTTCATCCAATGTTAGATTTGGAGACCTCATCCCCAGAGGTGGTGGCACCGTATCAGCGTATATGGTCACAATTCTCTCGTGGGGGTATACGTTCCTTTTGTCCAGAAACGTTTGGGTTTTCAAGTGTTTTCGTGCTAGATGTTTTTCTCCTCCAAATGCTATTGTAGTGGATTCCCAAAAGTTTATGCAAAAGTGATCATTGCAAACCTTTTACGCCGTTTTAGACAGTGAAAGTGTGATCATGTGTAAAGAGGTATTCGGAAATGATAATCTTGATAATTTAAAATTAGCTTAGTAGTTTCTTTATTGTTACTACCAATCACTGTAACTGTTCTTGTAGAGCGGATGACTTACACTGACAAGTCCTGTGCAGGTTACGGAGATAATATGTTTAGTTCATGTGGATATAATTGTATGGTTTATTAATAGACATGACATACTGTAGTGGGTGTTAACATTTTGAAATAAAACAACTAAACTACACTACGACTTCATTAAAATATTAACAATTACCTTTATACGAAGAATATTGTGTGCAAGGTCTTTGCCAGCGTCAACTTCACTCCCAATACTAGTCCCCACGGGACCACATGCGCCCTGACTACTTGCAATATACTCCCTGAGTTTTTTCTTCAAGTCTCTGCTGCTTTTCTTATAGTAGTAAAGCTCTTTTTCCAACTGCTGAGATTTGTATTCCAACTCTCTAAATCACAAGAAGCTGGGTCTGAGGTTTTTGGGTATGGACTATGTTACAAAGCGGTCTTAAGGCCAGCTCATTCATCTAATAGGCAATAATTTACTTTTGATAAATAACTTATGCAATGGGCAATATTTGTTGAAATCCAGCATATCCTGAATATTTGGTATGAGCGAAATTCTGCTTTTTATTTATAGCGTACAGCATACAAACATTCTTTAGTCTTGATTTTTACACTTGCTTATTGCAGCGACATCGAAGATTATTTGAACGTTGGTTTGATCCAAAGCAGGGAGGGGTAGGTCTACTATTTCAATCCACAAATTTTGTTCTACAGTCCACTTCCGCCGACATTTCAACCACATGATGCGCACACATGAATGAGCTGAAAACGAATTTTTTTATCTTATCTATCATATACTGCAAAGCTGTTAATGAAAAAATGATTGAGTTTTCCTAAGGTATGGTTGTTTACACTAGCTTTTAAAGAATAACTGATAAAAAACGTGAAATTTGTTCCAAATTCATGCTGCTGTGAACCAATCAAATTACAACAATCACTAGTTTAACTGACTTACTGTGTTCTAGAATCATTAGGCCCATCTACATCCGACTCGTTTGCCTTATGTAGGAGGAAATGAATCTTGTGTTCATAGTCCCGCTGTTGTTCCATCAATTTCCGCTCAGCCTTAATCTCTGACTGCTGGAGACCGCGACCCAGTTCTCCAATAATCCTCTCTTGTTCCTTCACTCGCACATCCAGGTCGGAGCATTGTAATTGTAGCTGGCGTTCAGTTTCGCGTAGCTGCACAACAGAGAGAAAGTACAAGCAATAGTAAAAAGATTGTTGTAGCGGACATTTAACATTCAAAAAACATAAAAGACCTCTGGGTGAGACAGAATAAAACAGGGTGATACACGGTGATACAGGGTGATACAGCTTGATACAGGGTAATATAGGGTGATACGTGGTGATACTTAGTGATACAGGAAAGTAAAGATAACGGAATCCAAGCGCGATGGACAAGAAAACAAAAATGGCTCAGAGCTAAAAGGTACAAGAAAACACTGCGAACTTTAGAATACGCTAACGCTAACCTTTATATTTTACTGTTGACATGTAACTCTTGGGGATTTCCACTGCGCCGTGAAACACAGACAGATAAATGTATGGAGAAATTTAAACCGCTTTCGTATGCGGCAACTTAACATATATTTTTAAAATTCAGATCCACTCTCTTAACAACCCTATTTTGAGCCAGTTAACCAATCCACCAAGATTGTGGCCGAAACAGCGATAAGGTGCAACTGAGCATTAGTCATTTTTCCAAGGAACTGTAACCTCAGGGTAAGAACTAATAGTTAGAGCGTAAAATCTTCGTCAGAGCAACTATATTTAAACCAATTTAGATTGAACGAGTTTGTGATGAACTCCGTGAACACCGTTAGTAAGGTGCTAAAATTTTGAGCACCAACACTTCGTTAGAACTACTGCAAGTTTGATTTTTAAAATTCCAAGGTAAAAAGTTATAGGAACATTAGTCTATGATAATAATTCTTCAAAAATATTGCTATACACTAATAAAACATTATAAGGAGTGACCGATACATGTGATTTTAGACTTTTAGAGAAACCCTCGCCGAGTAGTCCTATATCAGAAGACGATGGAAAAGGGCAAATAATTACCTCCACCACTTTCACAAAGTATTTTGATAGCAACATCACAGATTCCTCTGGTGCAAGGGACTCAAGCTTGGCCTTCAAAGAATTCCTCTCATTCTCAGCTAGAATTGTCTCTGAAATCAGACTTTCATTGATTTCCAGCTGCTGCCGTTGACTGGCGATTGTGTCATTCTTAAATTCTATTGCCGCTTCCAGTGCCTCGATGCCTTCATCAAGTTCAATCAACCTGCCAAAACAAAATTTCTGGGGTACGTAACATTTGTGCAAGATGGCGTTATATCTAAAATATATTCATGACAATCCATGCCCTGATCCCTAAGAAGGGCAATTCTCCTAAAATGTTTTTTCATGGATTGCGTAATTAATATAATATAATCACAAATCAAAATATTTAATTTCTTATTAGGTCAGTGGCGGGTATTTTAACCAAGTTCAGCAATTATAATTGCTTAGTGTTCATAAGTATTCTGCAAGGTTGGTCGAGCCTATATCGAATGTTTATCCAACACGTGTCTGGATATTTACAAAGTGCTCACCCTGTTAAAGTTGGAACAGCATGACTTAATGGTCGATAAACAATTCAATAAGTATTCCGAGTCACTAGTGCAAAGTGGATGCTAAAGAATTTCGACCACAAAACAGGCTGATCTGATTTGGATTCAAAACTTAAATTTCAGTACAGATAACTTATGAATGTGGCTCTAGAGGCATAATTCGTCAAACTTAGGCGCCAGTGACTTGACATAAAGTTGGCGATGCATTCCGTTGATTTCCCGAGCTTGTTGTACTAATGGTACAGTTTTTCGAGGTATGAGATTGCCTAAGATTTGGTAGCGACCTGAACCACTTGGCCATTCCAAATTGAACAATATCGTTATTTTGTTTGTTTCTCACGTTCATACCTATTCATTGTCCTTTTACTAAGACCTTTAGAGACATTTACAAGTTTAAGAAAAACTTTGACATAGTGAGGGTCATGCACGGCACATCTGACAACTGAGCTAACTTACATTTGACATATATACATAAAGTATTCACTGTTCTTAAAGGAAAAGTATACCTAGTTCCCATTAAATTCCTCACCAACCTCACCCTTGGGTAACGGTAGACTTTGAGAGTAAATTTGGCTGCTTTTACCTTCTCTCCTCGGCTGGTATTAATAATGTTCCTTCTTGAAGTTTCTGCTCCAAAAGATCTCTCTGTTTTAAAAGTTCTTCTCTTGTTCTGTGCAAACCACGAAGATCTTCTTTCTTCTTGGATTGCAGCCCACCATTTTCATCTCCTTGATCAACGAGACAACATCAGACTAATTAGAACCTTTAAGAATCACGGTTTTCTTGCTTTTTAAATGTTTTGGCTTAAAAACTGTTTGATGATTTCTATGGAATTGTCACCGGCTTTACAGACTGATTACTCGACGTTTTCTAGAGAAAACCACTAGGTTATAATTTGGGCTTTGATATTTATACGTTCAGTCAGACGACGAACAAGCCATGTCGCTCATTTTCGTACTCAAGATCTTAGTTTAACTGCTGCGATATGAAATTAACTAGAACTTACAGAATCAACAATCTCTAGCCTTAAAACATTTCAAGTATAATTATATAATCCCAGAAAATGACAATTAAAATGAATTATATCCGCATAATATAATTAGTTCAGTCTCCTACGAAGCCATGTATACAATCAAACCTCTATCATGCAGACTCTTCCGGACCCTGGTAAATTAAGAAAGTGAATATTAATGCGATATACATGTAAATAAAACAAATAAATAAAAAGAAACATTTAAATCATGAGACTTACCCGGGCTTCATGACTTTACAAATATTCATTACTTGTTCAGAAACTCATAACGTTAAAATCTTCAAGCACGTTTGTTTGCTTCAAAAACGTCACGTCGAGTTTCCGAACAAAGATAACACGCTGTTTCGACATGCAGATTTCAAAGTAATGAATTAACATACTTTTTTTTTTCGGGTTTTCATGACGACAACTAATTGATATTCGTGAAAAACGGGACCAGAAAAAAAGTCCGCATAATCGAGGTCTGAATAATCGAGTTTCGACTGTATTCGCAATCTATGTATTTATAAAACCTAATTCAAGGTGGTTGCGCATGTCTGATTAGGGATCTCTGATGTTCTTTGTGAAAAGACTTACCTTTTGTGTATTGTCCTTTCTCCTGTATTTTTCTTTCAACTTCACCGAGTTGTGCTGAAAGTCGCATAACATCCTAAAAATCAGAAAATATTTACACATTCACTGTAGATGTTTATATCTATTGTTCACGACTACGAAACAAAATCAGTTGTGCTTTTGCATCTGCTTTAGAATGTTCGCAAACGTTTAATAGAATGTTAATTATACATCATTGATCTTTAGGGCACAAATCATCTCCTGACTTTTTTATACCTTTTCGTACTTCAATTAAATTCGTTTCCTATTTTACTATTTTGATTTCGTTTCTTTCTATATTTGCTCTCGCATTTCTGCTTATCATCCAGAAACATTTTGGGCTTAAAGGTTTGGTTACCTGCCTTTTCCGGATCTTGCCAACATGGTTAGATGGTGTTAACGTGTGAACACTCCATCACCCACCACCGACCAAACACCGTCAAACAATGTTGAATAACGTTTAAAAAACAATTTTGATTGTTGAGGGAGGAAAACCGGAGTACACCCGGAGAAAACACTTGGAGTCAGATTCAGATCAACAATTCTCAGCCCACATGCAGAGCCCAGGAATCGATCCCAGGTCGTAGAGGTGGGAGGCACAACTGATGACCACTATGCCAACCTGACTCCTCCAGATAAGAGGAGTTAAATGTGTCAGAGGTAGTAAAGTAGGGCTTGTCTCTAATGACCTAGCTGCCTCCTCTAGTCTCATAAGTTAAATGTGTCAGAGGTAGTAAAGTAGGGCTTGTCTTCAATGACCTAGCTGCCTCCTCTAGTCTCATAAGTTAAATGTATCAGAGGTAGTAAAGTAGGGCTTGGATCTAATGACCTAGCTGCCTTCTATAGTCTCATAAGCAAATGTAACTGCGATGCGATTTTCAACCTTGTTTCAAGTTTTCTATCAAAAGCAGTTCCTTACCTTACTCAAAACTTGACTCGATCTCAGCTTTTTTATCTCCAACTCACTGCGCTCTGCCAACATGGCTTCCCTATCAACAACAATCTGCTCGCGCTTCTTCAGTTCTTCTTCTAAAGCTTTGGTTGCTTGTTTTCTCTTGATCATATTCTCGACTTCAGCATCCAGCCACCGGCGACGTTCCTCCAGTTTAGAATATTCCTCACTACAAAGTCAGGAGCTTGTGAATACATTAAAACTTGAAATAATGTAACAATTGTCAGTCATTTTCTCTTTCTCTTTACTTGAAAATATGCATCGTTGTCTATCTTATCAATTTTGTTTTTCAAACTTTTTTGGATTTTCAAAAATATCTATAGGCAAATATTTTTGGTATATTTGTATACCAAAAACATTGTTACAAAGTATAATTGCACATATACATAAATTATATAACAGGTATATTTCGTGTATCTCAGTAATTATAGATAAGACACATTAACAATGAAACACCACTGTATCTCCTCGTTGTAAAATATGTTTAAGCTTGTGAAAAAACCTCCACATGTAGTTAGCACTTAATCTGATTTGTATTCAAAGTTCCTTCCAAATACCTATATTTCAATTACAAAAAAACATACAGTTGAAGAGACATTAATATTAAGTTTGTTTTGCTCATTCAAGGAAAATTTTCGAACACACAATTTAAATAATACTTGCACGTCCTCCGTGACATTGATTGAAGTAGAGTGTTGATTTGAGTTGATACCAACCTCTCTTGCTCCAGCGAGCTTTGTTTGTTTACGTTTCGGAGTCTTCTCTGGGCCACAACAACTTCCTCCGTTTTACGCTTCAAAAGTTTTTGTTGTTGAAGAGTTTGGGTTTCTAGCTCCTTTATCTTTTGAAGATGCTTTTGCATTTCGCGTTCTCGCTTGGCTTTATTTTCGAATTCTTCTTTAAGTTTTCTTTGTAGAGCTTCTTGCTGGTTTCGCATTCGGTGGATGTGTGATTCAAGTTCCTGGACTTTCTTCTCTCTTTCCTCGTGGAACGTTGCAACTTTTTCCTTATCCTGTATATTGCAAGTAAAACGTTTAATATTTTCTGATAAGGATTTTGTTTATTTACTCAGCTATGGTTAAATACTGACCATATCTCTTCACAGTATGAGAATGTACTACCAACTACAAAGTACAAACATCTTTTTTCAAGGTTTGAAAAACTTAGAAAATGTAGTGGAATGTTGATTTATACTGGTACAAACGTTTCTTAGTCCATCACTAGCTTAAGACTTGCAAACTTTAAAACTACTGATATGTCTTAATTGCACGGCTTTCAGATAAAATCTTTTTATGCTAGGACGTCAGCAAAAAAAGAAATAACTTAGACAACTGGTTTGGACGAAAACGTTTTGATACCTTTTGTTTCTTTTTCAAAGCTTGCAGTTTGGCCTCCACTGAATTCAATTTCTTCTTGTACTCGTTCTCAAGTTTCTGTTTTTCAGATAATTCGAAATTTGCTTTGGACTCCACTTCGTCCAGAGCTTTCTTGGTCTCTTCCAGATCATTTCTCGCCTTTTCTACTTCTAACTTCATCCGTTTGATCTTTTCGTTGTATTGCATTTTCATCTCCTTTGCTTCCTTCTCGCTCTTCATCAGCTGGGAAACAACCTCCTCTTTGTATCTGTTGAACAAGAAACATAGAGAATTGGATAACTGTTAAAAGAAATTCCAAGTTAGAAAATCATTCTAAAATGAAACCTATGGATATACTTGACAGCTAAACGCTATTTAACTTGCACAAAAGCATCAAGTAGGATGATGGAAAATAACATTAATAATTCATCAAAACAGCTCAATTCTAACCTTATAAACAGGTACAAGGTTGGATCCTTGTGGATTTTAGAAGAATGACATGAAAAACATTGCCATTCTAGTTTCTAATATGGCACCTTCTTTTAAACCTATACGCAAATTATATGTGAATCTTAAGTAAAAAACAGTACTGAGTGATAAAAGTATATTTTCCAATAACTATGCATTTACCTAACGCTCATCGTCAGATCTCTCAGCTTCTGATGTGCATCATGTAGTCTTAACTCAGCTTCATCAACTTCTCTCTTAATGACATGTGTGCTACTCCTCAACTCATTTATAGCCTCGCTTTCACTTGTTGTTTCCATCTTCTGACGAGGTCGTAGCTTTGGATGTGTCACCTTTAATAAATCATTTCCACATGTGACAAATCTGTAAACATCGATGTGTTAAGGACGAGTTATTGCATTCATTTATTGAAATACATAGAGCGAGACGTCTGTGCTATGTTTTGCAACGAATCACGGGTATTGTGTGGAATTTGGCTAGTAGTGAACAACCAAAACTCGCAAGATCTAGATTGTCCAAAAACTATCAAAATTTCGCAGCGAAATGCCATATAAATTATGCTCTGAATATCGTAACCTTCCTCATATCATACACCGCTGACAAGCTCATTTGCGACCACGATATTAAACTTTTTCTTGAGAGTTTTCTTCATTTCTATATTTAACCAATCAATGTGATTTTAACTAATTTAAAAGAAAAACTTCGCAGAGTTAATCTACTACACAAAAATATTCAAACAAAAATAGGTTAGTTCCAGCATTCACTTCTCTCCTTTAAGAGCAAACAGACGGAGTACCTTAAGAAAACCCTTGAAGTCAGATTGAGATAAAGACAGAGGCTGGGAATCTATCGAGGGTTGTAGATGTTGAAGGTGATGACTACTACGACAACCTGACTCCTTTACAGTACATATTACAACTACTTTTACTTTACATTACCTTTGATTTAGCTTGATCTTCTTTGTCTTTCTTAACTCTCCCATTAATAACTGGAATATGACTACTCCTCTTCTTTGTGCCAGTGTTCCAAGTTCTACCCAATAATCTGCAAGCAACATTCGTCTGTGAAGTTTACGATATTTTGAAGGTTCTGTTTTATTACCAGTTACACTTAAAGCTTATGGATCGAATACATTCAAAGCCAGTTATGAATGAGCAAATTAACGATAGTAGAGAAGGATGACTATATTCATACGTTTTTAAACTGCTATATATTTGTACACCTACTAACAAACTATTAGTCCTTGGACTAAGGTTCAATAGTATGTGAGGCCATCAGCCGAATGAGCTATTCAAACTCTAGTCCCTGAGACAAAGACGTCTAATTGTTTTAGTATAAACCTACTAATCGGTAAAAAAGGGATGTAGAAGTTAAATTGTCAATGAAATTGTTTGATCTTATAATAAAACCGGGCTCATTACCATTTTGATCCGCCATGCATACTTTCTCTACTAGTAGACTATCACACGCAGGATACAATGTCATGTTAAACCGTTAGAAGGTTTATACTGCGTGATTCTCATATCAAATATCACAACATAATATACTAGGTACCTTAAGAATGCTTGATTCTCATATCAAATATCACAACATAATATACTAGGTACCTAAAGAACTGGTGACGGGAGCAAAGTTATCAGGATCTCTACTAGTAGACTATCACACGCAGGATACATGTTAAACCGTTAGAAGGTTTATACTGCTTGATTCTCATATCAAATATCACAACATAATATACTAGGTACCTTAAGAATGCTTGATTCTCATATCAAATATCACAACATAATATACTAGGTACCT
>JAOBRB020236826.1:0-11770 GCA_027575285.2 Zoanthus pulchellus
CACCCCCAATCCCCACCTAAAAAATTCCGGCTACGACCATGGAGTACCTTCCTAAGTGAAAAGTGCTTACGCTTTGATGTTTCTGCGCGCTACTGTTATTTTCGTTTTACCGTATCATACAATATTAAAAGACTAAGACATGTTTAGAAACTTGATTTGAAAATAAAATCACTTAAACTGCTGGGATTGGGAGAGCACAAGATTTCCTTTCTGTTTTGAAGATAGAAAGAAAGAATCTCAATATATTCATACAACAACGTTGAAGAAAAAAAACGAGGGAAATTTGAAGTTGTGTTTTTATTAAATTGGTTTCACAAATCACAATCCATTCCCCCATTAATGTTGATATTGGCGCATAGTTAATGCTCTTTAAAGACTATTTATTCTGTGCGTTTTTTAAAAAAAGCACCTATTCCATACCTTTCTGACATCTATTAGTTAAACTTAATCATTAAATCTTTTAATTTCAAAACGAAACACTCTCCTCGTCACATTCAATTAAGTAAAACAAGAGTTGAAAACATTAGTCTATTACGTCACATGTGTTATCACTGCATTTTTATGATATCAGTGTAATATTTTTCGTTATGCTTTAAAGGTTGATGCAGACGATGAAACTGGATTTCCCATCGTTAAACACGGCAAGCTTAGCTTTGTCGATCTGGCCGGTAAGTTTACGTCAAAACAAGTCAGATTTCCAAATTGTTATCAACGTTTTCTCTTGTTAAAGTAACTGATGCATACTTGAAACTACTCTAGGTTAAAGTTTTTGAAGCCTTATTATCGCCGTACTTAGAAGGTGATGATTTTTCGACCATTATCGCCCTTCGACACAAGCAGGGGTGTGGAAATAATTTAAAGTAAATAGAAGTTGTAACTAATGTGACTTACGTTCTAATCTGCATCGCAGACGAGTTTTTGTTCTTCAATTCCGTTTGCGAATAATTGCAAATTTTATGTTGAAGATTAATTATGTGTACTTAAATTTAATTTCTTGTTTGCAATTTTTCCAAATGTTTTTATTACGGAGCAAAGCAAAAGTGAGTGCAAGAATAAACGGACATTCAAGGCGTGGACTACTTATTCTCCTACGTGCGATTCGTCGTGTTTTTGTATTTTTTCCTAAAGAATCAGCATGTTAATTAGCCATGTCAATAATTTCAATGGGGTACGCATGAGCTACCACAAACTAAACGACTCAAGCTTTTTATACTTGTATTTAATTTTAATCCAAGCATTTTGAACACGAATCCGAGAGGTGTCAGCGTAGTTAAGGTACATCATTCGTTCTGAACGTATTTATTATAGATAGTAAGTCTATAATGTTAATAATGTTTCAGCTAGCTTTTATCAATAATTTTAGGGCTCAAACTTGTATGTGGACTTCGAATCTCAACCTTATGAACAGGGTTGAGAATGGTATTCTTTGTAATCCAGCTGCATCAGTTGTCCTTCACTCATTGTTAGTCCTTTTATTATCTGGTATTTCAAAATATTGCATCCGACGTCCTGTTCTTTGATATTCTTATATTTTAATCAAGTAACGTTTAATTTTGGATGCTTTAGATAGGAAACATTTAATGATGCTCATCAATCCGATATATATCAAAAATGTTTGAAAATTTTAGTATCGGACTACGAAGATGGTATTTATTTAGATTTCTACGTATCAAAGTTTTCCACATATTCGAATGGATTTCAATTTGAAAAACTATTCATGAATTTTGAATTTGTTTACAATTTTCTATAGTTTATAATCAGTAACTATGAAAGAGCCGTGTGCTTTCTAATAGTACAGTGTAAACAAACCAAGGTTGCTTTATTTCTTATCTGTTTCAAAACTACAGGCTTTAATTTTTTCGGTAATATTCGATCATCTTTTAGTTAGTTTATATAGTTCGTTTATTAACATTCGTGTTCAATTAATTCACAGTCACATATAATATGATTATAATTCATCTGTCTTGATAATTGTCGCTTAGAAACAACGAATGCTTTATTAATGTCGATAATAATGAATATCTTAAAAATTCGGTCAATGTTTTAGTACAAATTCTATTCTGTGCAAGATCATTTTAGTAGTGTAAATTATTAAATTACAGGAAATGTGAGAAGTTTCATAATTTTGATTAATAAACTTTTTAGTTTGTGAATCATAGCAGCGAAGTTTGATCGACGATTAGTAAAAGGCGTGTTTTGTACTGACTGGCACGTAGTTTTAAACCAACTATCAAGAGGTCTCAATAGCGTGGATCTAGTTATATGTTTTTTAAAAATATATTTAAAACATATCGTGACATTCCATGCATGTTTCAGCAAACCATTGTCAGTTAGTTCTATACTCATAGTTTCACACTGAGGAAGGAAAACGAGATAGAATTAATTATACTAGATAATGAACAATACAAATGAAACCGGCCGTGCTTATTATAAGAGCAGTCTTAAATTGACATGGTTAACTTGTTTGTTGAGAGAGGGTTTCATTGAATTAATGTAAATAGCTTCTTTAGTAGGACCAGTTTGAGATGCGATAAAATTGTGGAGCATTTAGAAAAATTGAAAGACCGATATTTATCGGAAGCAGGATATTATTTATAAATATTAAAGATTTTTCCCTTGTAAGGTGCTCGTTCACGCGTGTTAAGCGCTATATCTTGCATTCGAAAATTTATGAACCACTCTTGTGTGAGTTAAGTGTAGCCCTTAAGCTAGGTCTTTCAAACTGAGCCATGTACTAATTTTAGAAGAGCTGAAGACGTTTTTTACAACTAGTTCATTAGAATAAAACTTAATAAGGCGTTGAATGCGTTAGTATTAAATATCCTAGAGAAATCACCACTGTATGAAAGTTTAAAATAACGAGTAGAAACACTTGTAAATAATGTTTCTCCTCGTTGTTTTAAACACTTATTTAGTGGCGTGTTATTGGCCCCATTAAATTAGTGGAGTAGGGGTTTTTGTAAAGTATGAAAGCGATTCTCATAAAATATCTTGATGAAAGCCGCGCGCTAGCTTTTATTGATCTTAAATGTTCTCTCGGTATGGTTTCTCACAAGTACTAGTTTATAAGAGAAAAATGTGAATCTAAGGAACCTTGCTAATAAAGCATTAAAGGTACATTAAATTTCAGTGATAACTGATTACTGGGTTACCTGTGGTAAGCCCAGTCATAAAACAGACTTGTTTTACCGTGTTTGTTGTCGGGAGACAAATTGTGTACCTCATAGTTCCTTGCGGTGCCACCTCAAGTCAAAAGATTAATTTCTTGTTCGATTATGGAGAAGAGGAAGCTGGAACAAAAGGTAGCCCAGTGAACGTTTCTGGAGCAGCTTATTGTGGATTATAGGCAGCGGTTACTTACAATTTCCATTATAAAATTTATGTGATTTGATAAAATTGTAAAACAAACTGGCGACAGATTCAGAATTGAGTAAACAAGATGTCATTTACAGACCTGCAGGGGTATGTTATTACATTAACAAAGTCACACGGATAAGAGATACAAGCGCTCCCTCCTAAAAACTATGTTGAACCGCGCCCATCGACTGTCATAAACTCCTCAACACTTTGAAACTGAATGTAACAAACTTAAGGCAATTTTGTTAATACTGAAATACTCTGCACCTAATAGAATCAACGATCAAACTTTTCAACTGTTCAGGGCACGATGAGCCAACCAACATACGTCCAATAGTTCCCGTTCCTGTACACATCAAATTGCCGTTTAAAGACCAAAGATCGGCGGACAGGGTTCATAAACAACTGAGTGACTTGTGCCGTAAAATCAACCACCCCATCCAACCTGTTTTTACCAGCAAGAAACTGGCCCAAGAATTTACTATACCCGAAGCGAAACTGCCATTGTCAACCAACAACGCGTTGTTTATAAATTCCAACGTGACGCGTGTGATGCGAGTTACGTCGGATAAACAATCCGAAACCTTTTCCTACGCGCCTACGATCACCGTTATTCGGTTATAGGCAAACATTATAAAGATTAACATCACTCAAAACCATTTGATATTCTTGGACGGTTTAGTATTTTAAAGGAGTACCGTGGGAAGTTGGATTGTCTCTTGTACGAAATGCTATTCGTTAGAACAATCAAACCAACGCTTAATACCCGAGGGGACTCAGTGAAAGCTAAACTGTTTATTTCTCAAAACTAACATTATTATGCTAATTTAAGTTTTTGTACTAATTTCTTCGGGACAGTCCTGACGTTTGGCCTTCAAAACTTCCAATAATTGGGACGTGTTGATTTTCTTCAATTTCAGCCAGTAACTATTCTGGTTTTTGAAATATTATATTCCTGCCTTTTCTCTGCAAACCGAGAAGAAATTTACTCCATCGATGCAAACCGAGTACAATATCACTAGTACGAGTACATTCACCGCCGTAGCGTGCGATCAACCTTTTTCGACCTTTCACCTTCCTAGACTTCTCAGCATCCAAGAAGCCAATCTTCGGCGCTTGTTCGGCCAAAATATTAAAAATGTCCTGATTTTTGATTTCCAAATGTTGGCAAGTATGCAACATGCGTCATTGAATAAAAAATGTGTTAGTTTTCAAGTCATATGCACTAATTTGATTTTTAATCCAAGTCTTTCTATGACCTTTAAGGAAGTGAACGTGTAAAGGAAACTAAATCAGCTGGAGGAACATTTGCGGAGTCCCAAAACATTAATAAAAGCCTTCTCACACTAGGTAAGGACATGTTACAGTAGCTCGTAACAACATCAATCTGATGTCTTATTAAACGAATTACAACTGCTCGTGCTAGCTCCGTTAACAGCCTTTAGCAATTGGAACTAAGAACATTATGTTAGCCACCAATATAGTTTTAATGAGTTAGCAGTCATCGAAAGAACAAGTACAGTGGAGTAGAACACCAGGGCTAACCCCGAACAACCTAGTTGCCTCGATAAGGTATCGTAACCACAGAAATCTATTTTTGGTGTATTAGAACAAAGGGGTTACCTCATAAGGAATAGCCCCTGATGGGCCAGCTGATATCATTAGCACGAAAAGTTGCTTCGGGGTAGTATGATACAATGAATATATCTTGCATGCTAGCTGCCTCGGCCAGACCTTATAAGAAGCTCCTGTGTTATGGTAGAACACCTTGGCGAGCTGCTAGATATTATTATTTGTTTTATTTTAGTTGACACCTGGGGTTAGCTCTGATGAGCTCACCACCCACGATAAACCTTGTTAGTCAGATGTTTCGTAGATGTCAGGGTTACCCATGACGTTCTAGCTGCCTTGGCCAAATATTATTTGCTGCTGCTCTAGTTTAGTAGATTGCCATTGCCTTGGGTTACCCCCGATGGCTAACGTTCTCGGCTAGATATTATAAACACTTATAACCCCTTTAAACATCGTTAGTATGGCATATAATATAGCTAGCTAACAGACTTATATTCCTCTTTCCCAGGGTGACCATTGATGGCCTGTGCTAACCTCGTCGGCTTGATCTCATAAGCACTGTTTAATCCCTTTAGACATCGTTACCATGGTATAGCTAGCTAACATATTCCCATTACCTCGGGTGACCTCTGATGGGCTAACTTCCTCGGCTAGATATTATAAGCACTGCTTAACCAATTTGGTCATCATGGTTAGGCTTAGCATGACCAGCTAGCTAACAGATTTATATTCCCATAGTAAAGAATATGATGAATAACTTTAATGTGTTCTCCTTCAGGGAACTGTATCTCCGCACTTAGTGATCCTAAAAAGAAACCAGGTAGTCACGTGCCATACAGAGATAGCAGACTTACCAAACTTTTAGCAGACAGCCTCGGAGGCGATGGCGTTACACTGATGGTAAGACGAGCGGAAAGGATTTCCTAATTGTTATTCAACAGAACGTAATGATAGGTTTTATTGTTTAAATGCCAAACACAACGGGAGTAACACCTTGTTCTTTATAATATAGTTTACCATTTTTCAACATAAGGGCTATTATACATACTACAATCTGATTGGCTACCTAACCTCCGGCTATTCGTGATAGTCCGAGGTGGCGATTTTGCGAAAACAATGACATCTCATTCGCGTTTTGTGGAAGTTTCAGATGACCATTTACAAGAACTTTTAGTTAGTTCAATACCCGAGAAGAAAAACAATGCTGCTTAGTATTTCCAATTGTAAGTTACAAGCATTAAAAAATAGACATATTGCTACTTTTTCAAAGATTGTTTTTACGGACACAAACGAGAGTTGCAAATTGAAAAATTTACTCGTTTACCATCTCCCAATTAGCATGTATTTATATTAAATTTTGGCTCAATGTGTCGAAAAATGCTACAACAATTAGACCTCTCGATCTCATGGGCTACTAGGCAATAGCCTCTTCGGCCTCATGAGCTGTTGCCTCGTACTTCATGCGACCTCGAGGTCTAATTAAGCATTAGAGCACAACTTTCGATGACTTTATCGGCGAAACAGAGCACACGTGATCTTAAGAGAGACACGAGAACGTTATTTTACTTGGTTTTACTTCCTTAGTGGTGACGTCAAACCAATGAGTCATAGTTGATCGAATTTTGATTTAAGTGCGTGAATGCATGTGTTTCGGGTTTTTCTTCAAATGTTAATACAAATTATTTTCAGAAATTATTTCTCGAAACGTTCTTCGAATTACAAATGGACATCATTTTCTGCTTTTGTACGACGAGATTCTTGAGGTTTGACGCCATCAGTTTCCAAGCCCCCAAACTCTGAGGACCAAATTTTTTATTTTTGCGCTCAAATACTGAGATAAGGAGTACTCGAACACGTTTTAAAATCAAAATCTGCGGGTTTGAAAATACTAAAATCCATAACTCATGAAATTCTGATATGTACATTGCATCTTGATGAGGACTTAGTTATTTTTTCCACAGCATCATTTGCATAGTTCTGGTTATTCGATAATCAGATTTTTCTTGTAGTTCGTCATTATTTAGGGTGTGCACTCTCTTCCAAACCTAGAAATCATGAATATTTAAAAGCTAGCTAACCTAAATCCTTTTACGAGCCTAGTGGCCCATGGGGCCGGTGCTTATCTCCGGTTTCTGTAGTGTTAAGCGGATGAGAGTCTGGACGGGACACTAATCCATCGCAGGTTAGCTCCCAGCAGACGCTGTTTCTCATTTACCTATCCTGGAAGGATGGAAAGCTGGGTTGGCTTAGGCAGAAAAGAAGGTCACACAAATATTCGAATCTCGGCAAAGTGCCGGGATCGAATTGTGGACCTTGTGGTTGGAAAGCAGAGATCTTACCAACTGAGCTAACCACTTCCGCCCAATATTAAAAAGGTGATGAATAATCGTTGAGCAAACGTTTGATTTGTGTGCAGATTGCTTGCATTTCTCCGGGATCGTATGTGGTGCAAGACACTCTCAACACTCTGAGGTATGCAAGTCGTGCAACGAAGATCAAAAACAAACCAGTAGTGCAAATGGTAAGAGAAGTGAAATTGAAGGTACACGTATTGCAAGTTGTTTGAGGCGCCGATTCGTTTAAGTTTTGTATCATTTTTAGAATTTAAGTCTGCAATTAGTGTATTGGTGTCGAGAAATAGATAGTACTTCGTAATTTCTAGCTGCGAGAGCTACAAGGTTGAAATTTGTGATCAACTGTAACATCGATTTGTTTGCAGGATAAACCTCTTAAATTTTTCTTAATCTTTTCATTTTAGTTGGGGACGAATTGATTATAGTCAGTAGTCTATAAGCTATCTAAACTCGCGGAAGGGTCTAATTGTTTTAGTATAATCAATCCAAAAAGGATGTACATGTTAAATTTTCTGTAAAATCCTCTGATATTAAAGCATAACTAGACTAATTACTTTTTGATTTACCATCTTTTCTCTCCTTGTAGGCTATCTCATTAGCAAAAACTTACTATCGGTCTAATACGCATCCTGCATTCGGATTGGCTACTCTACGAAAAGTATTTTTGTGATGACCTACTAGTAGAGAAAATACGGCTGGTAAAAGCAGAATCAATCCCCGTTTTGCTATAATAGCAGAGGATTTCATGAATAATATAATTTGTTTATCCTTGTTTGACCAATCTGTTGTTTTTTACTTATACAATTAGACGTGTAGGCCCCGTGGACTACGAGTCTTAAGAACAACCAATTCGGCCTACGGTCTCATGGGCCATTGACTCGTAGTAAATTCGTCCTTGAGGTCTAATTGTTAATGAAGGTCTAATTGTTAATTAGGCCTAATCGTTTATTAGACCTCTATTAAAGAAGCCAATGGGAAATGCAGGATACGTATTAGACTTTTTGTAGATTTATACTAACACTTTTAATACAAGATTTTCTGGAAATTCGTTAGGTCATAGAAAATATTTGTTTTCAGTTTCCGAAATTTTCCACGATCTTTCAAAACCTCTAAAGAACGAAGCAACTTACACGCGAGAATTGCTTACAATTCTAAATAAATAGGTACCCAATATATAGCAAGAATTAATATTTATGATTACAAATCAGAAATCAATTCATAAAGTTTCATTATCTTTGCAAGGATCCCAAGGAAAAGTTAATCATCAGCTTGAGACGTGAAATCAAGCTACTAAGGACAGAAAACATATATTTCCGCAACCAGGTAAAGTTACATTTCGCTCCCATATTTCCTGTATGGTTATGGCAAAAGAAGTCCTGTTTATAGATATAAGTTGAATTTTCATTTATAACCAGAGCTAATTGAATATATTTTATTTCTATTATTCTTATATACTGAAACCAGAAGTGATATGGCGTATGAGTAAAATGGAAGCAGCCATTTTAGTTCTAGTCTCAATCTCCGCATGTTGCGGTATGCCGCTGACCACAATCCTAACATATTACCGTTATTAATATTTCTATTGTAATTATAATTATAGAACACTGTAATATACTGCCCGTACACGAAATATTTAGACATGTACTTAATTACTTAAGTTTTATTTACCTAAGATTTATATCCTAAGTTATTTTATTAACTAAGCTTTATTTTCCTCTCTTTCAATCCAAGTTGTCATTCAGTAGCTTAGTAAATAGAACTGTAAAAGTTTGCTTGAATGAGGCCTTTACTATTGTAAAATTTGTTTAAAAAAACATTAAGCTTTCAGAGTGGGACTGATTAAGCCGTAGACGGCGAAAGCTTAGTGTTTTTTAAACTAATTTTACAGTAGTACAAGCCTCATTCGAGCCAACTTTTACAGTTTCCTCTCTTTCTTCGAGAGTAGCGGACGACATGAAAGCATAACCTACTTCGACTGCTACGCGCACATCAACTAAAAATATAACATTTCTATAGCATAGATCTTTGTATAAATTGAAACTACATGTTTCTTTAATTTGTAATATTTTCGTAAATAATTTAAAGTAAATAAAAGCTGTAACTAATGCATCGAATAATTGCGAATAATTGCAAATTTCATGTTGAAGATCAATTATGTGTACTTAAATTTAATTGCTTCTTTTGCAATCTTTCCAAACGTTTTTATTACGGAGCAAAGCAAAATTGAGTCCATGTAACCCTTTACCCATCCATAAAGCATGATAAAAAATACCAAATTCAGTGCTGATCCGCAAATGATGTTAAGTAGCATTTACTGAAACTGATATGTTCGGAATACCCTAATTGACTTTTGAAAAACTAATCCCAGAGGTTTAAAGGATATGGATAATGAAAACAGAATCTCAGTCATTATCAAGGGGTTGACTATTTTGTGGATAATTTAGATAAAAAAATTCTAACTCATTGGTATCCTCAGAGTTTGACAATAATGTAGATAATCTTCTTCCTGAATTCAACTCTTATACAGAATAGAACTTCAACTACCAGGCTGCAGAGCGTAATCTCTAAAATGGAATTATATTTTATAAATTTCATTTTGTTCTAGCTGGGTATCTCCGGCTCGGGTCTTGAGTCCCAAATGACAATTGCATCACTTACTACTGAAGATGGTATCGATGGGATAGATGGAAACTTGTCTTCGGGGACAGAGGAAAAACATGACATTGCACCATTAGAGAAGCAAGGTATCAATTTAGGTATCAACTTAGGTTTCAATTTAGGTATCAGCTTAGATATCAACTTAGGTATCAACTCAGGTATCAACGTAGGTATCAGCTTTTAGGTAACAACTTAGGTATCAACTTAGGTATCAACTTAGGTATCAAATTGGGTATCAACTTGGTATCAATTTAGGTATCAACTTAGGTAACAACTTAGGTATCAACTTAGGTATCAGCTTAGGTATCAACTGAGGTATTAACTTAGGTATCAGCTTAGGTATCAACGTAGGTATCAGCTTTTAGGTATCAACTTAGGTAACAACTTAGGTATCAACTTAGGTATCAACTTGGGTATCAACTTAGGTATCAACTTAGGTATCAACTTAAGTAACAACTTAGGTATCAACTTAAATATCAGCTTAGGTATTAACTCAGGTATCAACTTAGGTATTAGCTTAGTTATCAACGTAGGTATCAGCTTTTAGGTATCAACTTAGGTAACAACTTAGGTATCAACTTGGGTATCAACTTAGGTATCAACTTGGGTATCAACTTAGGTATCAACTTAAATATCAGCTTAGGTATTAACTCAGGTATCAACTTAGGTATCAGCTTAGATATCAACGTAGGTATCAGCTTTTAGGTATCAACTTAGGTAACAATTTAGGTATCAACTTAGGTATCAACTTGGGTATCAACTTAGTTATCAACTGAGGTATCAACTTAGGTATCAACTTAGGTAACAACTTAGGTATCAACTTAGGTATCAACTTAGGTATCAGCTTAGGTATTAACTTAGGCATCAACTTAGGTATCAACTAATGTCAGAAATTTTAGCATTGACTAAACAGCCTCTTATCCATGATGGTGAGGACTTCGTAATGTTTTATCGCCATAACTAAATGCTTGTTAATTTAATTATTAGTTAAATAGCTGGAATACGTTCTCCCCTTAAGCCTGCAGTAATTCCAAACACTTAATACTTGCAGCAATCATGTGACAACATGCGGGTCTAGATTTTCTTTGCAACAGGTGCTTTTAGTTTATCAAACGACTTTATTGAAACAATTAAAGATGGAATGATCAAATATTTCTCAATCGATAAAAGCCATTTCTAAATTATATGTTAGTATAAGTAATACATCGGTTTCACTCATATTATCAGGAAAGTAACAATTAAAGTTCAGAATGAATTAAAACTAAATTAAGAACTATACTTTAAAATCTTGCTTCAAGTATTTGAATGTATCTGAATTAGTTTTGTTGTTATCCTATTGTTTCATAAAAATATTAATCTTGTTTAAAATGTAATTCATTTTTGCAGATTCTAGTCTATTGCCTCTTCCCAATGAATCTCAGAGCAGATTGACCACAGCCAGGTGCGTTCTGTGGGTAATTAAGCTTTTGAAACTGATGTGAGTGATTTGTTTACTTATAACCGGACGCGCGCGGTGGCCATACAATTATCGAGAAATATGAATAATGCACAAAGCAAAGCTGAGTACATTATGAGCAATCTCCAGTTTATTATTCGGCCTACAAGTCTGTGGTATGCCTGCTATGCATGCCCAGTTGTAGTAATGTTCGATAGTGTGTACTTGTAAACAACACGAACTGAAGCCTCTGACATTTGAACATGATATATAATGTATATGCGCCCGGTATGGCAGCACGTCACTTTTTCTCTCTTAAGCTTGTTTCGAAATTTTTATCGTTTTCAAGTAACTAATGCTGTTATATCGATACAAGCATTTATCTAAAGTGCTA
>JAOBRB020236898.1:0-11769 GCA_027575285.2 Zoanthus pulchellus
AGCTATACCATACTAATGAATCGTTTAATGGCTGAAATAGGTGCTCATAAGATCTAGCTATACCATACTAATGAATCGTTTAATGGCTGAAATAGGTGCTCATAAGATCTAGCTATACCATACTAATGAATCGTTTAATGGCTGAAATAGGTGCTCATAAGATCTAGCTATACCATACTAATGAATCGTTTAATGGCTGAAATAGGTGCTCATAAGATCTAGCTATACCATACTAATGAATCGTTTAATGGCTGAAATAGGTGCTCATAAGATCTAGCCGAGGCGTTTTTCTACTCTGAAACAGACATTCATAATCTAGCAGTTGATTTTGTTAGGAGATGCTTAGTCCCCTTGTTGGTGTTGGTGTCCTCAGGTTAGCTCCTTACACGCATGTGCAGTTTGAAACCAAAATGAAACCTTCTTATTAAGAAAACAAGAAGGCTTCACTAGAGATACTAGAAAATGATGTCCTACTATTGTCAACCATATATTATCTTTATATAACAGATTATTTATAAATCTAAAATACATTTACAAGAAACGATTCCGATATAGCATGCCTTAAATTGGATATATGTCCATACCAAATTTAAAATCTTTTTAGCAGTGAAAAGTAGTTGAAAAGAGAATTTATATTTTAAGCTTTCTGCGATATATAATTATCTGTAATTCTTATCTGTAAAAATAAGGCCACACTAATTTATTGATTTGTTGGAGTTAATTACCAATATTCGGTTATGTCTTTTCTAGCAGTCATTATTCCATCATGGCATTGCTGGTTCACAACTTCTGTATAATGGAACAGGCAGCCTTCCATCTCAAAAGAACTTCATAGAGGAACAAGCTCGTCTAGTACTCAATGACAATGAACTTGGGACCTTGTGTTATTATTTGAATGAGTACAGACTGGGCAATATCACCATCAGTGCATTTGTGCTTGCTTTGTTTGACCTTCTCAACACCCCTGCAAAGGTGTGCTGGGTATCACTACATATTACATGAATAATAATGATAATACATGGTTGGTTTTTATTAGGGAGAGTGAGCTGGAGGAGATTTTGAGAATTTCCTTCTCAAAAATGTCGTGACCCTCCAACTTCTAGGAACGGATTTATGATTGACAGTTCACAAGAACGCACTCATGTCAACCCTTCATCACACAATTAAACCAAAAATTACTGTGAGTGAAAATTAATACTCGGTTATTCAGCTGAGTACAGAAAAGTTAAAAAACATAAAATATAAGTTTTTGCTCCAATGAAAATGCTACATTGCTTGTATGTATTTCAAGTGAGTCCTAGCCCAACTCTATCCCCCGTTTCCCATCCTTCTTCACCATCCCCATCCCGATTCCCTTTCCCTCCATCATCTTTCCCAATCCCCATCCCGATTCCTTTTTCCACCATCATTTTTCCCCATCCCGATTCCCTTTCCCCCTTCATTTTTCACCATCCCCTATAACCCTCATTCTCCATCAAACAACTTGAATATAATGATTGTTTTGGTGGTCTTATTTAATTGTTATTTCTGCTTTGGAGCTAAATTTCGTGAAAAACAACATGCGCAGTCCAAATTGAAAATAAAGGCATTGTGGACCAGGAATTCAAAATAGTTACGGAACTAATGCAGGATTATACCTTGCAAATTGCATAATCAGCATTTCGATAATAAAGACAAGCTGCAACGCTTTATGGTTTAGATGCAGTTATAGAATGAGTTTCTGTAGTTGCGATAATTAAAGAAGTTGAATTGTTCTTTCAGGAGTCACTTTTATCAGAAATTCGAGGTACAGTCGTGGCAAAAGATCTTGACCTGTTTGATGAGTTAATCATGCAGCGAGAGATTGAATCAATAACGGAAATTACGGTGAGATTTAGGTTTAGTATGCATGGCTTTTCTTATCAAGTGGCATTCGTTCATATGACATTTGTCACAATTTGTGTCAGCCTCGTCGTAATTTAAAATTAATTGCCATTGTACCATGCGTGCCAAGCAGCATACTGTCTGCCTGTATAAAACGAAAATGCGAGAGACTGGGCACCAAAGCTGCTTGCATTTGTTCGACACGTGTTGGAAGTGAAGAACTTACAGATGCATTAACATGAGTTCCAATCAAAAAATTACAAAATTTTTCTCTAAAAGAGACCTAACGGTAAGTATTACTTTGAAAATAAGTTTATTTATATACAAATGCAATTTTCTATTGTTGGAATTTACTGATAATTTGATTAATGGCCATTTTTCCTTCAATCTTAAACGAAGGAAACGAGTCTGACGTTCGCCGGCAGATCGCACCTATAGAAAGAAATATTAACTATTATTAACTATTTTTCAGATTTTAATCAATCTTTTCAGTTCTTAATAATTAGCCGAAATATGAAAATGTTTATTATTTTCAGTAAACAATTTTTCGATAGACTTTATGAGCTATTTTACTGTACATCGGATATTTAGCGCAGATTGGAATAATGGTTTTGTATTGTTTTCGTGCCACCCAATCGAAAAGCGACTTAGAGGTAGCTCAATATACTTTCTCTATGACGTCACAGATTGCTTGATATGATGTCATTATAAGTTCTCCGAAATAGGTATCAGAAGTGCCCCCCCAGTAATATTTTGCTTCCGCCGCCCCTGCCTATGTTTATTTATTTACTAGCAGTAATCATAGATTAGTGAAGTGCGTTCGATAGTTAAAAGGTTGGATTGGATGGCGATTTTTTTAGCCCTGTGGTAGAGGGATTGAACGTAGTCCTGTGTAAAAACAGTTAACACAAACAAAAAGTCAAATAATAAACTGTTGTGTAATTTCATGGGAAGCTTATATGCCGTATTGGCTCAAACGACCCACACCCATACCCTCTCGGACAAATCCAAAATGGCGTCGATTTGGATCAACCACAAAATCGAGATTTTTTGCGGCTGCGCAAGATTATGATTGCGTTCTCCAACGTCGAACGCAATTAAACTTCGCCTTGGAAATAGGCTAACTAACAAAAGGTAGAGTTAACACAATAGCGAAAATTGATGTGAGCCCAGATTATAACTTAATAGGCTAATACATTAAAATATAAGACAACGCATTGCAAAATCAGCGAAAAATCTGTATTAATTATGCGTTTGTAAAACATCGTTAAGAATCACCTGTTTGAAAAGGGAAAAAAACTTTTTTAAAAGAGCTTAATCATTTCTGTGTATGTTTTCCTATTAAGAACCGTGTATTCGACTGATAAAATACTTCAAACAGAGCGTATACTTAATTTTGAGAAATTCGCAAGCTGAGTACTTATTGTAACTATATGGTTCGTTAAATTATGCTGTCAATTAAGTTGTACAATATCTAAAATACACTAAAAATACAGTTAAGTATGTGAATGCTAGAATATGATTCTAAAAGAGGTTTCTTCACAGAACAAGAAGCTTTTTCGTCACAATGAAGATTCGGATTCACTTCACTCTTACAATAGCACGTCATCAAGTTTCTCAGGCAGGGGTTCCCTGTGTAGCCCATGCTTCCCAAAGGTATGTTCATCTTCAATCCTCATTTTACAGTTTAGCTAATCAGTTGATAATGCGGTGATGCTAATGATAGCAATATTCTAGGTGGTGATAGTGACTGTGAAGATCCGAGCGATGATAAGAGTTGTGCATGGTGAGGATGATTAACTAGCCAAACAGCAAGGACACAACATACTATATATTTTTCCTGTTTCTTCCTTTTTGTACCAATAATTTCGTTGTTTCAGTTTAATTTTGAAGGAGACTCATTTGTTTTCTAAATCATTGCCATTTAGAGATAAAGGTAACAATTGTCAATCAGTCCTATCACAGGTAGTCCAAGCTCCTGGTACGAACAAATACTATTAACAGTGTTGATTTACAAGGGATTGTATGGGCATTTTTAAACTTTCAGTTTTTTACCTTAAATGTTAATAAAATTTTAAATAAAATATTCACAGTGTCTTGGTATCATTCTTAATAATTTCCTGTCGGAGTTTCATCAAAGTCCGTTCACCATCCGTTCAAAAATGCTCATACAATCTCTTCTTAGTCAGTACTGTTAATAGTATTTGTTCGTATTAGGAGCTTGGGCTACCTGTGGTCCTATTTGACTATTTACTAAATCCAACAAATATCTTTTATCTGTATTTTATAGGAGTCAGCGGATACGGACTCTAGGCCCATCGCTCCTCCCCAGATTCCTGAAATAATGCCTTCCAACGTCGAGGTATAGTTGCCCAGTCTACTTTTATCGTTCAATGTTTATACTATTGTTTTTACACGATTTTTTGAGCGGAACTCTCGTGAGCAAACGTAAGTTCTGATTTATCGATACATCATGGGAAAATACAAGCAAATATATATGTCGTGTCGTGACTGAAGGTTTTTTTTTTCGAAGCATTAAACAAACGCTCCGACACACAAGTTTCTGCGGTGCTAATGGAGCATGTGATATCATAAACTTTCCAAACACACCGCATATTATGGTTTATGTCTCGGTCTTCCGTGCTTTTCAAAAACTGATTGGCAGATTGTGGATCAGAGATAAGGATTTTCCACTGTGAAGAGTTTATGATGGTACTGGATACTGCATTGCTATTAGCAGTTTAAAGCAATGCAGGCATGTTGGTAGCGCTAAAATTCCTAGAAATCCAAGTATTTTCATTTGCCCTAAAAAACCCTACTTTTTCAGTTTTTTTTTTCGATTTTCCCTTAAAAATTCCTACTTTTTCCCTTTCTATGATGGTTGAGCGCGATAGATGTCATTGAAAGTGCTTGGCGTGGGTTCTACATTTTCCCTACGTGGTCAAACTGCAAGTTTCTTTCTGATGTGGTTGTCCAGTGTTGACTTTGGTGCCAGTGGTGCTAGTTGTTTCAAATTTTAATGATGTTGGATCCATGCTAAGCATTTTCTAGAGGCGATGTGCATGATGCCTTTCCTGTCTAAGTTATTAATGCTATAAACCAGTATTTCATTTGAGTAAGTATCTTTCTGTTTGGATAACAGTGGTAGAAAGGTGTAGTTTGAAATAGCCCTTCTTTTTAACCATATATCCCTAAAAATCTCTACTTTTTAGGGAAAAAATCCCCAATTTCTCCCTTAAATATTGTCACTAGGTGGCCAAGATGCCTGAGCAATGTCGTCAACTTGTAGTGTCTAGTAAGTTGTTATTGAAGCTGTCTTTCTTTGTTAAAGCCAGAATAGATCATTCCCTGCTAAGCAAACCAAAATGATATTCTTAACAGGTTTCAGTTGCTTAGAATCCAGTTTCACACTGAAGATTACTATCAGGATTCGGACCCGATATCTCTGATACCTGTGTAAAGCTGTCACCAGCCTATCTATGGTGCCACTGCTGTAAGGAAAAGGTCATTTTAGTACGTCCATTATGGCCACTTAAAAGCTTACAATGATTATTATGATTGCGTTTTAATCGGTAAGCAGTTACATTATAAGTTATCTTAGTGTGGGTGTACGCAACTTGAATATTTTCAAGTAGCATGTTTGCGTCAACTTATGAATTATATGTTGCAAATTTAGAGTTCTCTGGAAACAAAACCAGGCGAAGAGAGCATGCCGTTTTCCATCCTTGCCTCATCGCCAAGCAAATATTCTGATATAACCTTGAACTGCTGTTTGTAGGAATACCGCGGGACTGCAGACCTGGTGATTTTGGGCGCTCGAACTAATGGGGAGGTCACATTCAGTAGTGATACGGGCGATAATGAGCGAAATCACAACTCATATCCGGAGATATCAGGTCTAGCTACTTTCAATGGTGACTTACACTTGGAAGGTTTTGAAATTCCAGATGGAGGATATGAAACAAGCGAAGATAGGTACGGTGTGTTGTTCTCAATCTGATCTTTTTCGTTTTAATATTCTAATATTGTTCTCGTATACTTTAAATGTATTTCTATTGCATGCTGTTTTCAGTTTTCAACCAATAAATGTTTTCCCTTCATCTGGACAGCTTAATGTTGTCAGTTTTGAACCATTGACACCTTGTACTACTAATGACATCTCTCACTTCTTTGGCTCCGTTAAACTCGTTCAGTTATTTTTCACGTTTTATAGTTTTTGAGTCGGCTTGAATAGCCTTTATTTCCTTTTTGGTAATCCCACAATTGCCATCTAGCAACTTTCTTTTTTCCCTTGTTATTTTAATCATCTATATTAACCCTGATTTTCCTCTTTTAGTTGAATCATACAACATTTTTGACGCTCAAGATTTGTAAAAGAAACCCTTGTTTTAATGGAACTTTTAAATGAATAACCACGGGATAACAATTCCGCCGGTGTACGTTTGATCAATTGATTGATCAAATTGGGCTCACAAAGTTTTAAAACATAAAAGGATTAGCCAATACAACGTAGAATTTTTTAAAAGTTTTATATAATAATATTTCGGCTAGCCATACTATACATACCAACTATCAAGAAAGAAAAAAGAGCTGCTTTTAATTAGTTATTTTTATTATCCAAACTTGTATTTTGTGAATTTTTCAAATTATACCGAAATACAATTAAGTTCTGGTTTTTGTCCATAACACATTATTGCCCGTTGAGTGCTTGATTGATTGGGACCGGCGAAACTTGTTCTCGTACACGTGATGTCCTCTCGTCTAATAAGGGTACGAGAAAAATGGACTTTGATAGTTGGTGTAATACAGCGAAACTTGTTCTCGTGCGTGTGATGTCCTCTCGTCCAATAAGAGTAGGAAGAAAATAGACTGATAGTTGGTATTATACAGCGAAACTTGTTCACGTGCGCGTTATGTTCTCTCGTCTAATAAGATTTGGAGAAAAATGGACTTTGATAGTTGGTATAATGCAGCAAAACTCATTCACGTGCACGTGATGCTCTCTCGTCCAATCAAGGTAGGAGAAAATGGACTTTGATAGTTGGTATAATCCAGCGAAACTTGTTCATGTGCATGTGATGTTCTCTCCAAAAAGGTAGGAGAAAAATGGACTTTGATAGTTGGTATAATACAGCAAAACTTGTTCACGTGCGCGTAATGTCCTCTCGTCCAATCAAGGTAGGAGAAAATGGACATTGATAGTTGGTATAATCCAGCGAAACTTGTTCACGTGCATGTGATGTTCTCTCCAAAAAGGTAGGAGAAAAATGGACTTTGATAGTTGGTATAAAACAGTGAAACTTGTTCATGTGCGGGTGATGTTCTCTCGTTCAATAAGAGTTGGAAGAAAACGGACTTTGATAATTTGTATAATACAGTGAAACTTGTTCACGTGCTCGTGATGTCCTTTTTGTCCAATAAGAGTAGGAAGAAAATGGACCTAGTGGTTTTATAACAAATGTATTATGTTTGCATCATGAAAACAGAATAGCAAAAGGAAACTTTCAACAACCATACTTTGTCAAGTGGTAACCTCCTCTTCATGCCAGAGTTTTTGCAATATTTCTGCATGAACATAGATAATGTTGGTGGCGACAATTATTTCGCCATTTATTTATCAGGATATATATGTCAATGTTGAAATATCTTTTTACTGCTTACTCTCTTTTTCACTTAGTTTTCCATCAACACCAAATGCCAAATCCTTACCTCTTGCAACCAAGAACTGTAAATCCTCGCCAGTGAAAAACAAGACGACAACTTGTGAAATTTCATCAGTTCAAACACCAGTTCTAAACTCGCCTCTCATCACTAGCGTTACATCCAGTGTTGATACTTCCAACAATGTTGAAACAACTTTTCAAACAAATTCAGGAAAGTCACTATCGAAACCTTATCGGAATTGCGGTCCTGGAATGTTACCCAGGTATGTTAACGTTAGAATATGTTCTAAATATGTTGCTAAAAGAGAAGGAATGACTGATAATCCCTACTTATTCACACGTACTGATAATTTTAAAGGTTTGCAGAAATTACAAGTAGATAATAGCAATGCACGAATATTAGATTTACTTGGTAATTGGTGGGCTAACTCTTCCATTAGTAATCTTAACTTGTACTCTACGGCTGTATAATGCGGCCCTTCTATTTTGTTGCTTAAGTTGAAAAAGTTATTTTTCTTAATTGATTATGAGTAGCTCCCCTTTTTGTTTTTTGTCTTGAAAAACAGCGACAAATGTTGATACTCTTGTTTTTGTTTACAGCGTTTCAAAAGAAGATGAGAAAGTGATTTTGCGACCAGTTGAAAGTGTTGAAGCAGCAACGGAAGAGTGTAAACCGTTTGGCGGAAGTGTTATGAATAAAGTGCTTAAATTCAACGAGATAGCCAACATAGAAACTTCAGCTGTAAATTCCACTCGGACGAACTCAAGAGCTAATAGTAGGAAGAGTTGGGACGGAGTGGAGGGAAAACACAACAATGAAGAGGACAAGAATCAATCTCAATTTCAACAGAGCCGTGATAAAAATCGAAGTCACAGTGACACTAACTTGATGGAGGTAAAGAAGTGCTAATAGATATCATAGTAATAAAAAACTGCGTCGAGGCTAAAAAGAAAATTTTTCGGCTTTCCGTTTTATGGATGCAGAAAATTAGATATAACCACGAATCTTTCGGATATCAATCCTTCATTGGACTATTGTATGATGGCCACGATAACTAGTTTACAGGATGTCCACAATTAGTTATCTAGGTAAAATTCGTTGTTGGATGTTTACAAAGTATGACCAGTTTGATCACTATGAACAAATCCAGATTCGATCCCTGTTCATCTGGATTCAAATGCTGGACTCTGACCACTGCCTCCACTGTCTCTGGTACTGAATGTAGATTTTATGATCTAAACATTTGTGTATTTGTATTGTATTAACTGTAGAACATTGTCTGCAGGTTGTTCTGTGAACGTTAATGAGTTCATACTATAATATTCCTCAACAGTGTTTACCAAAAGATGAGCAAAAACGTTTTAATGTGAAGCTGCGAGCAAGTCAAGAGCTACTTAAGCTGCATCATCAATCAAAAACAAAGGTTTGTTTACATTAAGATTATTCCATCTTAAAGGATCAATGATGTTTGAAATTTTAATCCTGGAGGGGTAAGGAACGTTATCCTTGAAACGGTGCAGATACACCTTGACTTGAACCTCACCCAAATACGTTAACTTTCTAAAATTTCATTTACAGATTTAGAGATTTGGTAAAGTATGTCTAGGTGGAACTGTGATGTTTGAAATCCTCCTTGGTCTTTCGCTTTTTTCTTTGATAGTGTAAATATTAAGATAATAATGTTTAATGTTATTATTAACTGTCTCTAGGTTGAACTTCTTGGATTGTCGCCGTCAGCATTGTAAGAATCTAATTCTGTAGGTGGTAGTTCTTCGTAGGACAAATGGCTAACCCGTAAACAAAGTCTTAAACGGTTATGACCAAACTTTTCTGCTTGCGGTTGAATTTACTTCCCGAGAGATTAACCGGGGATAACTTTTTCCTTTCATGTTTTGAAGATTTTATTTCACGTACAAGTTGGCCTGCAGTTTACATCAAATCATTTTTAAGATACATTTTCACAATCTTGGTATATTTGAATGTAATGGTAGGTGTAAGTTTTAATACTTGGTTTGCTGAAGTTTAAGTTCTGTTCATTTGTTATTCTTCTAGAAAGGAACTCCTACCACCATTGCATCATCTAAGTCCGCTCTAATGGATAACGCAAGTATGTCTACACTGTATGTAACGGACACTAATGACCTTGCGACAACTTCATCCCCTGCAACAATTCCTTCGACCAAGGCAACGGTGGGAGAATTTAATGTTGAAATAGAGAAGTCTTCTTTTAATTTAGGACTAATTATCGAGGGAGGATCGGACACACCTCAGAGGAACATCAAAGTGAAGTGTATTAAGGTAGAATGCTCGTTCATGATAAAATGATGATACGATGATGGCGATTATGATCATAATGACTTATTAGTGATAGTGATGATGCTAATGATGTTGATGATGGTGATTGATGACGGCGATGATATTGATATTGATAACAATGATGTTAATTTTGATGACAATGATGATTATGATACTGACGTTGTTAACGATGATTTTGATTTTGATTACGATGATGATACTGATCTTGATAATGATAAAGATGATGATGATGTTAACGATAGTGATAATGTTGATGACAACAGTGATCATGTGATATCGATCCTGATCATCACCATCATCATCATCATCATCATGTCATACGTGTGTGTATTGAGGTTGGGTTCTTAAAATTCCCAGATGAGGCAGTACTTAATAACACTTTCTTTTGTAAATGGATTGGAGCTAATATTTTGTTATGGCAAAGCAGCTTCTTCACCTCAAACTCTCGGTGCAGGTCCTAACGAAAATCGCACCCAAGCTTCCCCCGTTCCTGAGATTGTACTCTAACAGTGACGATAAACTTGTTGTTTCAGTTTCAAGAGTTTTGATATATTCCGTCTACTTATAGCTTTTGCTCGAGATGCAGTTAATTGGTACTATTATGTAGTAACAAAAACAAAAGGGGAAAAGTAGACATTGCTTGTTTTATATCAATGCTATTAAAATGTTCACCAAGGGCCGCACCTGAGATCTGTTGTTTGCGAAAGAAAACTCTGCACACCTTTAATCCTTTAACAGGGGTTTACCGTTTACAGACAGTGTTTTTAGTTGAGATTTTTGTTTTCACCCCTACACGAAAGTTGACTCTAGGACCTTGAAGGAAACAAACCTCAAAAGGTTTTGACTTTTTTTTCTATGAATTCCAAAACGTTTGTCTGACTAGCGTAGGTTATATAAATGGGATGATGGTCTGATGAGAGGGTGTGTTTAAAGAGGTGGGAAAGGAGGTGTGTTTGGAGAGTGTGGTGGAATGAAATGTGCTTAGAGGGGGTGGGAGAAAGAGGTGTCTTTGGAGAGGGTTGGAGAAGGAGGTATGTTTAGAGGGATGGGGGAAGGAACTATGCTTAGACGGGGTGGGGGAAAGAGGTGTGTTTAAAGGGGATAGGAGAAGGAAGTGTGTTTAGAAAGGGGATTTGCCTAATTTGCCTGTGATGGTCATGTAGAAGGAGCTGTCTACTTTTCCCAGTTTTATTCGTTGTTTTGCCACTTGTTAACTCTGCCTTCTTACTTCATTTTAGGAGGGTCACTACGCTGCCTGCAAATGTAGCGCGTTGCATCCGGGACAGACCATAGTGAGAGTAAACGGCAAACCGCTGGACGGTATGCCGAATGGTGTAGCGGTAATGACAATACGACAAGCCTATACCAATCCTGATACACGTTCACTTGTACTCACAGTCAAAGATAGCTGAAGTTTTTTTTATCGCAAAACCGCCATTGCGTAACATAACTTAGATAGAAATACGTATACACTTTTATTTCTTCTTTTACAAAGTAATTATCTGTTAGGCAACCACAACGGCAACATAAAGCTCTTTAAACCACTGTTTACGTTGCAATAACCGAAAAGAAAATATTTTCTTACCGCTAATATCAGTGCTTTGAAAAGATTTCCATAATTAAACGGATTCGAGATCAATTAAATAATTAACTGAAATTAAATTAAATTAAAATACAGCAGCTAAAAAAGAACATTGCATAAGTAAAATGTAGTTTTAGCATTTGAATTCAACTTTCATTTTCAAGGTATTGAAGTTTCTTGTTGTTTATGTAGTAAAGTGATCTTGTTACTCTCTGTTTCACTCGTGTTCCTTCGAAAACATTCTGAAATGTGATAAAAGGTGTAGCTAAAGCTAAATCCTTTCGAGCCAAGTGGCCCATAGAGCCGGCGCTTATCTCCGGTTTCTGTAGTGTTAAGCGGATGAG
>JAOBRB020237001.1:0-11765 GCA_027575285.2 Zoanthus pulchellus
ACTACTACTACTACTACTACTACTACTACTACTACTACTATACTACTACTACTACTACTACTACTACTACTACTACTACTACTACTACTATACTACTACTACTACTACTATTACTACTACTACTACTACTACTGCTACTACTACTACTACTACTATTACTACTACTATCAATTGCTATATGTAATAAAGTTATAAACTTCAATCAACATATGCATGCATATTTCATTATTGCGGCACTCAAGCTTTTCAAAGCCATTTTGCCGGGGGCCTGTCTTTATCAGTTAAAATATCAGATGTGAACGAAATGCAATTAAGATGGATGTGCAGCCGGTACAATTATGCAAATTAAGTAATACCAGGAAATTCATCTGGTAAAAAAAGTAATAAAACATAACTGATTCACACAGAATATGAAGGAGGGAAATTCTAATGAAATTCGATTTCATTAACCAATATATCTATATTTGCATTGTAAGAATAATAACAATTTTAATGTTTAACCTTCGCCGGAAATTTCTTCATTAAGCGCACGAGAGCTTTTATCATTTCATACAATATTTATTTACTTTTACGTTGTTTTAGACATCTGTCTATGATCTATTCTATCTATCTGTTCTACTATAAATAATTATTTTCGTAGTTTTCGTAGTACTATTAATATTTGTATAAATAAACTGTTAAACTAATTTTAACCGTTCGGGGACCACAATTTTATTAGTATTTTATAAAGTATAGTTAATTTGAAATGATAAGAAAAATATACATTTAAATACGTGTGCATGGGTTAAATATTTATCCTGGTTAGCGCAAATTGGAACTGAACAACTGCCGAACTGGGGCCTGACGACAAACTGTGAACAGTTTTACAACAATTTGTGAAAGAATATAATGATTTCGTTACTTACTTTAGCTGCCGTCAATAGTAAAACAAACCGGCTATAGCGAGGTATAAAAATGAACATCCATGCAATATCAGAAAACAGGGTCTATTGTTGAAAAACATCCGTTTCAATATAACTGCTTGTATTTGTTATCTGAAAAAGCATATAATATAGCCACACAATGGCTTCCATATATCGTCCTCCACATTGCGCCTAAGGCACTTGATAATGATATTTCTAAACCAAAACTGAAACTACACTAACTGAAGTGCTTTTTATATAAGAACCCTGCGGCTGATATCACTTGGGTGCTTTATTCAGAGCAATTAGGAATGCATAAACTAACGTGCATATTCTGTTTATTCGTAAAAAAAAAATAATGAATCAAATAAACATAATTATACTAAAACAATTCACATAAATTATAGATTAACAAGCTAATCTAGATCTTTCAGTTTCGTTGATTTTCTTTGTTCCGAAACACGCCCAAGCAAATGTAGAGCGTTTTCACTTGACGTCACTTGACGTTACGGCGGCCATGTTGGTGTCAGTCTTCACAAAATAATTTTTTGATTATATTTTTTTAGTGCTGTATCTTTTGTCTTTGTGTCTCATGGGATTATTTTAAAGAGCTCTATACATTTGATTTGCATTTCGTTTTTCAATGTATAGTAGAAATACGTAAAAATACTTTATACTTTGGTCCACTGGTTTAAACTTAAAAGGGCTGACGTGATTTTATTAGCCAGCTATTTTTAGAATTAACTTTGTATATTGAAACGCCCATTGACAACCGGTCTTTTCCAGAAATCAGTATTAAACTCATAAATGACGTCATTTATTTTAAAGTTTAAAATTAACATTTTTGCATTTGCATTTTAAGTAAAACTAAAACAAAACATTTTTTAACATTTGAATTTTTTTTTCTAGATGCAAGGGGGATACTTAGCCGAAATTATTTTTAAGTTTGAAGTGCTGGATCGAAAAAAAAAACTCAAATCTTTGATATATAAAACACAGAATATCAATACTGGCAATGATGACTCCTCAGAAAAATGTAGAAATAATCCGAGCTAAGAAGACCGAAATTCCACGAACGCCTACAATTCGATCACATTCTAAAAATGGTCTTCAGCAGGGCGACTAAAAGAGCAACTGTTAAACACATGAGTATTATACAATATGCTAACGCTCGCAATCAAAAGCGGCTACAAGTGTACATAACGAACAAAATAATGATAAAATGTCAGTTAAGATGAAAACTATAACAATCATATAATTAGCAATTATTCCTCGAGTCCGAATGGGCTCTGAAAAATAATTGTTTTAGTAAAATCCGTTTAGTTGGTCAAAATCATATCGAGACAAAACATCTTTCGCTAGTTAAAGCTATTGGTTTGGTTTTCAGAGTCGGCGCTTTTCGCTACTAGTGGGCTATAACAAATAGCCAAGTAGTAGCTCAACCAATCAGAACGCAGCATTGATGTAGAGCACTAGTTGGATTTTACTAAATCATTATATATGTATTTCCTAAATCTTTTGTCTCATAGGATTGTTTGAAAACGCTCTATACATTTGATTTAATTTTCGTTTTTCAATGTATTGTAGATATACATAAAAATACTATATATTCTGGTCCACTGGTTTGACGAGGGCTGACGAGATTTCATAAGCCATTAGCCAGCTATTTTTAGAAGTTTAAAACTTTGTATATTGAAACGCCCATCGACAACCGGTCTTTTCCAGAAATCAGTATTAAACTCATAAATGACATCATTTATTTTTTAAAAAGTTTAAAATTAACATTTTTGCATTTGCATTTTAAGTAAAACATAACATTTTTTAATATTTGAAATACTTTTGTTTTCTAGATGCATGGGGATACTTAGCCGAAATGATTTTTAAGTTTGAAGTGCTGGATCGAAAAACAAAATTCAAATCCTTGATATATAAAACACAGAATATCAGTACTGGCAATGATGACTCCTCAGAAAAATATAGAAATAATCCGAGCTAAGAAGACCGAAATTCCACGAACGCCTACAATTCGACCACAATCTAAAAATGGTCTTCAGCAGGGCGACTAAAAGAGCATCTGTTAAACACATGAGTATTATACAATATGCTAATGCTCGCAATCAAAAGCGGTTACAAGTGTACATAACGAACAAAATAATGATAAAATGTCAGTTAAGATGAAAACTATAACAATCATATATAAAAATATAAAAATCCATCTAGTTGGTCAAAAAAATATCGAGACAAAATATCTTTCGCTAGTTAAAGCTATTGTTTTGGTTTTTAAGCCGGCACTTTTCGCTACTAGTGGGCTATAACAAATAGCCTAGTTGTAGCTCAACCAATCAGAACGCAGCATTGATAATAGACCACTAGTTGGATTTTACTAAGTCATTATATATGTATTTCCTAAATTTTTTAACCTCGAATATTGCGTTTCTAGGGTTTTGATTGGTTCACTCAATTTTGGTTATCAGCTCATATATACCCAATGACCATATACGGAAACTAACTGTGTAAAGTTTGCCAAGCTGAAAAATGTCGGATTAAAATTTTATTCAGTGTCATTTTAAAGTATTGAAAGGTTCGGAAATTTGATAAAACAGTTTTCCTATTTGAGCTTGTTGGATATGAGATGATTGTAGCCATCTCGATGCTACGCGCCTCGTTGGCTATTTACCATCTCATACATGATCCAACCCGCGCTCTTCAAATAATTGTTAAATATATATTCTTCTTTCCTTTACCGTGTCTTTTTATAGCAAATGCTTTTTTCCCACGGGTAAATATTTATCTTCTTTCTTTCGTTTTCATACTGAAAATGTTATCATTCCATGGAAAAACTAATATTTGTACGTAGAATATGTTCGAGAAGACTGATCATATTTATAAGGCTTATATATTAATCCGGCAAATAGTTAATTAACAAAATAAATAAGTTTTTAAACAACAACAACAACAATATTGATCTCTTGTATAACTTTGAAAACATTATGTTTACATCAGTCGTTATCCAAGTAAATGTAATCGTAGCCAGATGCCGGTAGTTATTCCTTATTTATAATATTAACTTATTCTGCACCTAGTGTAATGTATTTCTATCATATTTTAGATAAGAAACTCTCCAATAATACCTCCAATGAACTTAACAGTGAGATTAAAAATCGACTGATCATTCAACGTAAGGATATAACAAAAAAAGAGTCATTATCAAAAGTACTAGAGATCGCGTTAACGTTCAATATTTCCTTTATAAGATTTTCTTTATGTTGTTTAAGAGTGGTTTCCCTGCATTTGAATAAATAGTGGTTTCCCTACATATGAATAAACAATTGTACTCGTCGCAGATGACTGAAGGAATTGAGGCGTTATTTATAGCAAGAAAATCAAGCCGAGTTTGAATGAACAAAATCTATCATATGCCCTCCGAGTCTTTTGAACTAAATTACATGTTAAAATTTACTATTCCGTGAGGCAAAATATACAAGTTTAAAAAGTAACAGATCTTTGCGTTATTCAGCCTATATTAAAACTGTTTACCCAAAAGAATGTATTTAATGGCATACAAGAGTCTCTTAAAAAGAGCATTAATATATAAATGAGTCATGCACCTGTTTACAGGAATTGCTGATAACTAAAAATATAAGTAATGATATATGTACAGATACAATAAGCAATTTATTATAATTATAATTGACTGGAAACAGTTAAAATAAAATGATTATAAATGGGCCAAAAATTAACCGATTACTGAGAACCGAGTACTTCAATATAAACTCTCAGCTTTGCCATCTATATAAATCTGTTTCAATATAACTATATTAGTTTTCACTCTACCAAATAAAACATTTTCAGCATCCGACATACTTCAGATACTTCAGTTTTCGTTTCATTGGTTAATTTTGCGGTTAGAAAAAGGAAAACATTGACAATACTTTACAAACCCAAATGATTTTAATTGTGTTTTCTAGTAGTCAATAGCTATTTATACTTTTAATTATAACTGTATCTCCAACTGACGAATTTGATCTTAAACTTTGGAAAACATGTATGAGAACTCGTGTATTAATTCCTCAATTTCAAAAATATCTTCCCTGTCGGTTACTAATTATGTTAAGAAAATTTAAAAAAAAATTCACTAGGTTCAATTTTAACCTATTTTGAAATTTTGAAATTTTTACTGCATGTGTAGGTGTTTTTATTTTTTACAAAAATTACCAAAATTTTTTTTTTCTGTTGGTTGCTTATGCTAAGAAAATCAACAGAAAAAATTGCTTTATGGGCTTTTTTAAATGTTGAAGCGTTTAGTGCGTGTTTTTATTTTACCGAAAATTACCAAAAATTCCTTTTATGAAAATGGTGTAAATTTTATTCTCTAAACTGTGACATTTGATTACTAGTCAGTTTGTTTTCCTATCGTGGTAACTGGACGAAAAATGCAAGAAGATAGACGTATATTTTACTACAAGGAACATAAATGATCGTGAACTGTCTGTGCAAGTCTATGTCAGTTTTATTATTGACAACAGAGTGGAGTAGCGTGCAATATAACTGTATCATGCTAGAACTGAATAACAATAATAACAACAACATTATCTAGGTCAAGTCTAATTTACCCGGCCAAAGGCCTCCTAATTGGGAAACCATCTCTACGACTCAAAGGTGGACGGAGACCTTTCACATTACAATACACACACACACACACACGCAAGCACAGCTATAATCCCCGAGGGCCTACCATTTAACGCCCTTATAATATCCGAGAAGACGCGAAAGTCCAACCATTTGCAGATGTTAGAGCAAAGGCAGCACTTTCTCCTCAATTATTTTAAGACCCTGAGTGTTGGTCTTGGGACTTACGTTTTGATTTCTGTTTGGAGGTGTTCCCTTGCTTAGATCTTTAGGGGCTTTTAGTATGTTCATGTATAGGATATTTCTAATTGGTTAATGACGATCGCGAGAAGCTTCTTTTGCAATTAGTTACAGTTCCAACGACAAAATGCCTGGACTATTATCCGAGAAGAGACGAAGGTCTAACCATTTGCAGATGCATGTTAGAGCAAAGGCAGCACTTTCTCCTCAATTATTTTAAGACCCTGAGTGTTGGTCTTGCCGGGAACCACGAATATAAATACCTGAAAAATATATAATACGTTTACATCTGTGTCCAAATGCTACAGAACATAGTGTAATATGCGGCTGTTACTAACGAACATGAGATATATACAAGTCTATTCTTAAAAAAGGGGGACTGTTACATTAATTTGCAATATTGTAAAATCTATGATCATGTTTGTGCCTTCTACTTGCCTCTCTGATACTGATAGTAGACTTCACGTTATTTCTTTGACGTCAGTTTAGAGTGAAATATCTAGATTTATTGCCTTCATGAACAACTTGTTTTTGAATTTGATTAATATTTATGCTAATTTATAAAATAATTTGCAGAAGATATGCCTAACAAATAATGAAAATCGATGTAGTTAAGTTTTTCCAGTAAAACAAATCTTCTAATAAATAACAACATACTGAGACGTGAAGTACTTCGGGTGAATCTCTTGAGATAATCTTGCAATAAAGTCGGGAAAGTTTTATCGTATCAAAATACATGTACAATGTACCACATACGGTACTTGTATTATTCAAATTGTCTAAATCCAGTTGTAAAGATAGTTTAAGAACATGTTTAAGAACATTTGGGGCTGATATCCCAAAAATGTTTTAAAACATTCAGCCTCAGTCGAAATATTCGACGTTCTTGGATTAGTGTATCGTCCAGGGGGACTCAAAGACTCCTTAAAACTATGGAATCCGGAAACAAGCACCGCGGGCTCCATGGGCCACCGGCCCTAAATCTGCCCCTCGTGAAAAACTAGCAATAATATTTTGTTCAAATCATGAGTTGAAGCAGTGTTTACATATCTATGTTGAATAAAAATCAAAGACACGACAAAATAAACATTTAAAAGATATAAGTGACTTCCGCTATGCAGAGCTAAACGTTTTGGATAATTAGCTTATTAGCTTTGCCAATAATAACTTCCAGCCGCTTCCACAGCAATATATATTTTTAATAAACACGCAATTCGCAATCTTTGTAATTCTACTTAAACTTGACTTCTGTTTAGTATCAGGCGAGGTAAATGTATTTAGCTGTTTGTGACGGTAAAGCATGAGAGCGTTGGAGTCTTTCCACAGTTTCAGCTTCTGCGACCTCCTATGACCTTAAAGTCTACAGTGATGACGTTTCAATCTGCTCGCTTAATTAAATTAGAATTACAATAAGTTCTTGAAAAGTTTCCTAGTGAATAGATTTTTTTTTCAAAAGGGATTAACGGACTATTAGAATGACGTCCGTGTTTTCTATCATTTGAGGAAACTTGTGAGAACATCCTTTTTGCAAGGTTTTGTATTAAAACGCGTAGTCGTCGAAATAAGCAGAAACAATTTTCGCAACAAACGTAATGAATAGCAACCGTTTGTAATTAAAGGTTCAGCATTTTTTCATGGGTTAAAAAGATCAGATTCAGCCGTTTCAATTCTGCTGGAGAAACATAGCCATGGGAATGTTTATTGTTATGAGTTTTCAGCAACTGGTTCAAAAGTTGTGCGACCGTTGTATTCTTCACGACTCAGTTCAGGCTCAACAGTATTCATAAAAGGAAAAAAGTTCTATTTTAAAGTTTCATTGATTGATCCAAATGCTCAGCTATGGCACAAAGACCACAAAGCTTTCAAAGGATCTACTCTTTAGGAAAATATGAATGGATCGTTTGATCGTTTTTTAAAATAACAACAAAACTTTATACTTACCAAGTAAATATATTGAATCAATGATTACGTTGTAAACTTCGATTCGTTAGCTGATCAAGCCGAAAGTAAAATCATCTACGTTAGTACTTACAATTTCCTTTGAGACAATTAAACTAATTGTCAATCTGTGAGTTGGTTTCCAGCAGTTATAACACAAATCATTCTGCTCTTTAGAACAAATAAACGAATATTTATCTCGTCAGGGGTTTTATTAACACCTAGAAAGACCAAATTGAATTTTCAAGTCTGAATTGCAGCCCTCATTGTCACCACTCATTTAAAAAGCAGAGTTAGAATCTTTTAGCAAATTCTGATCTTACAAGATACGTAAGCGAACTTGTAATATTGCCAGTGAGCAATTAAACTAATCTTTCTTAAACATATCTGTAACAGCATGCACAGCTCGAATGTTTTAATTAGTTTAATTTGCTTCCCCCTGGGTGGACAGTTTAATATCCAGAGTTTCCGAATACTTAAAAATTCAAACACATGACTCTTAAGTCTTTACCGGATTTTTTCACATTTAAAAAATTCTTGTTCGCCGATACTCATAATCCGGGGGCGCCTTTTTGTACAGAACGACTACATGTCGATGTTAAAGTCAAGATAAAAATGTGTCAAACCACTTTTTTGGGGCGTGAGAAAAAAATAATTTCTGTTCAAAATATATAACTCTAGTACTAGTAGCTGGTTTTATTGACGCAAACATAGTATCAGTTGAGCGTGAAGTTTAAATGATATTTCTGGCTGAATACTGGCTTTTGTGGTAGAAGGCTTTTCCTTAATAACTAATTATTCAATAAAATATCTGTATCAGTGTATGGCAAATTAGTTACACAAGAATTCATTATGGTTTTACTGATAGTGTTTTGTGAAGGAGGATTTCATTTCTTAAAATGTTCTTTTAATCAAACAGTTGATTGCATTTTTGCTGTCTTTAATCTTTCTAACCCAATACATATTTTCAGCTTATTTCTCAATGCGAATATCAAGGTTGGGGACATACAGCTAAACTAACTCAAGCCAAAATTTTTATCAAAACTTACCGGTACACTCGAGACTGTTGATTTCAAACGAATCTTGCTTGATCGACCGATTATGCGTGTTCATAAAATGTAAGGCTGCACTAAAATGTGAAGCATCTTTGAATTAACAACCAATTCCGGAGTTAGGTTACATAGAAATTTTAGTCACCACGTTAAATGTTGTCAGATGTAGATCGTGAGATTGGGTAATACGAACGCAGTTGCTTTGTTTTGTTTGTCAACCAAGGTCGACTTCTTATTTGCATATACTATAACACTGAGTTAATGCAGTCATTAAATGGGAACTATATATAAATTATACTTAGAATCGTTTTAAAAGTGATTTAAGGACAATGAAAGCCAATATACAGTATAAAGTTTTTTTCAAAAACATTTATGATTTAACAGAAAAAATTACTCCCAGAGGGTTAAACTTAAACTAGTACAAAGAAAACTATTTGAATAATTAAGAATATAACAAGGTGATTAACATTGTTCAAAAACATGGATTTATGTTTAAAAAAAACGTTTCGTACGGCTTGCCAACGCACATTTTCAAGAGCATAAGCGTTGCGATTGTAAAGTTAAAGAACTTTAATTATTTATGCAGCCAGCAATGAATGTCAATATTAACAGTGATTGAGTAAAAAGCTTTTAAAATTAAATCTTAGTAACACACCATTTCTTTACTTTAAGTTTAAAGAACAAACTTAATAACGGAGCATGGCTGAAAAGTTTTAATGAAAACAAAATATATAAAATAAAATAAAATAAATTATTATAATTTATAAAAAAGGTATAAATAAAGGAGAAAATATGTTTATTTAATTCTCGCACAAAGTGTCAAATTTAAGCAAAATTTATGCTTAGTAAGTTCAATGCTTTTTAAGAAAAATAACTTCAGTATCTTTGGGAAAAATTTGACAATATTTTTTTATGGACTTTGGATGCTGTCACTTGACGACTCCGAGTTCTCTGTTTGTCATGTTTTGCAATTTAAGTGACAACAAGCGCGGGAATATACTGACGCGTACGCACATCCGGGACATTTGGTAAATAACTTTTTCATATTTCAATCCAGTGAAGTATGGAAAGTAATTAAGTATCATTGGTATTGTTTCCGGTATTTTACTAGTAACCATTTATAAAAAGATTTACGAACATGGGTGCAGCAACAAACAAGCATCAGATGGCGTCGATATAACTGCTAACGATTCTTTACTGTCCATTCTTTCAGATATATATACTGAGTTTCACTCAACTTTAGTATATCACACTTAATGAGCAAACAATAACATGAGGTATATGAAAAATGAAAAGTTAAAAATCTTTGTCCATCATTTTAACTGTACTGATTGAATCAGAGCTAAACTTTACTGGTTCTTGAAAAAGAAATAAATTTAATAAGTATTTTCCATTGCGTCATTTCTGGACAGATCCCCATTTATACACTAATACAGTATATGAATCGCCTTTAGATATTTAAAAATGTATGCTAACAACATTAGTATCACCCAACTAGTGGACTAATGCAAATCCTGCGTTTTAATTGGGTACACTACTAGAGGACTATTAGTAATGAGTCATCGAGTAGCAAAATTCGCACGCTTTCTTTCATTTTATTCCCAAATATATCTTTCTTCAACTTGCATTTACTAACTTTAATATTGCTTTTTCTGTCCGACAAGTTGGGTGATACTAAAACAATTAGACCCTTCACCCTCATAGGCCACGGGTTCAATAGCCCATTCGGCCTCAGGCTTTAAAAAAGGATTTGGTTTCCACTGAAACTGACTTAAAAATAGAAAGCACTCAACTGACGTTTTCATCAATTGACATGATAGAAAACTAATTTTAAAAAAGAGATTAAAGCCAAACAATGACATCAACTTTTACCTGAGCCGACCAGAAATAACAAGGCAAGGAAATGAATTTCCATACATCAGGCTTAGTGCACGGAGAGCAACAAAATTGAAAAACAATCGCGCTTTTAAATATCAGAGTTCATCAAAGGCATGCATGAAATGATAACAGCTTCAAAATGCTAAAGACGTGATGATGAAAAAGGGTTGGAAACTACTTTACTGATAAGCTACAGCTCTGAAAGTGTTTCCGGCACATACCAGATACCACAGATAATAAAATGCATTTAGCTATCGAATCTCAAACCACTCAATATCTGTTTTAGAGTGCCTTCAATTATTTTAAACATCCAGGAAGCAGTTTGACCACTCTGAACTTCTTCCATTTTTCCATTTCCGTAGTTTTTTTATTATCACACTCCGGACAGTACTAAAATGTTTCTGTAATATCAGTTAATTTGTTGGTAGTGATGGTTCGAAGTTTTAAAATAATCTTGAAAATTATTGTACAGTGTCAGTGTACTGGAAAATTTGTAAATCGTGGACGCTGTTAATTTCAGGTCATTCAAAAAGTTGAATTTTCTTAAGCAATCTTTGAGTTTAAAAAGGGATTGTTTTTTTCGAAAACGTTTATTTAATTTGATCTTTTTGACGACGAAATCAACTGAGTTATCAATATCACTCATGCACTATAAACCACTGGGACACCGATATACTCAGATAACCGTAATTTAACTCTATTAGATAAAAGACTGACAAAATATTTTAATTTTTTACTAAGACCTTAGCTTGCCTGTTCAATTCCATTTGGTCTCAAGAAAGACTGCCACAGGATTTCAAAGACGCCTCTATTACCCACTTGTACAAGCGTAAAGGCAACAGGCATGCTTGTGATAACCATCGCGGCATTTCCTTGCTTTGCATTGCTGGGAAGATTCTTGCCCGCATCATGCTCAATCGCCTAATCAATCATCTTGAATGTGGTCTTCTACCAGAGAGTCAATGTGGCTTTCGCAAGGGCCGTGGCACTGCAGACATGATCTTTGCAGCTCGACAGCTCCAAGAGAAGTGTCGGGAACAGAATGTTGAACTGTATACCACCTTCATTGATTTAACAAAGGCGTTCGACACTGTCTGTCGAGAGGGGCTGTGGAAAATCATGGCCA